>BOPN01003138.1:60000-65000 GCA_017312705.2 Penaeus japonicus | reverse complement strand
CACTATACGGCCCTATGTAGAGGCCACGTTCGCGTGTGCGTGCTCGCCGATGTTTTAATTATGAGCCACAACTTAGCTGGGCGGTTCAAGGGTTAAGAGCGACGCGCTCTTTTATATTTTATCCAGCAATGAAAAGAATATTAGGCAGATTGATAACACGACACCCTCTACTTTCTGTCATGAGAGACTATCCAAACTCAAATTCCGTGCATTTGGCAAGCTCTGTCGCTGATTTGGTCTAATGTTGCATTGCCTTAAGTTTGTTTGATTTTTACGAGACTATGTATCCATCTATAGAGAAATAGTGATTGAGACACAGGTACTCTTTCACGGTCGCCACCCCTTCCTCCCTTGGCGAAGTGTAGCACTGTTGTGGATAGTCATTTTTAAGATATACACTGGTCTCTATTGACGACTCCCGTCTCTATGTTTGCTAAGTATACAGCAGTGTAAATCGGTCAGTATATAGATATCCTTTCACTGGTAAAGAATGAATAAAAAGAAAAAAAAATCCTCTTTTTTCTTCTCTTTTTCTTCCTTTTTTTGTGTGTGTGTGTGTGTGTTTACAGATTTCGTGTTTGAATTTTCAAATCTGGCATTGCATTAACTATCAGATTTTGACCGGTTTCTGTCGAAGTTCTGGTGGTTATATTTAATACTTGTCATCTGAGTTGCATAAGTGACATGTAACACGTAATATAATATATAGGTGACAAGCAAACTTTTAAAAACAAAGCCCTAGTTTAATATATAATGCAGCCATAGTCAGAGACAACGCAGAGCCCTTTTCGTAGCAACCTTTGCAAATCCGACCATATCGCAGCGTTTATAGACAAAATTGTCGCAGACGGTCTTCGCAATGTCTATGAATATGGATGTTTGTGTCAAGATTCTTTGAATCTTGGTTTGTGTCTTCTATCAAAGTGAAGGAGCGGAAGAAAGTATGGGCATTCTCTTCAATTTGACTCCATCAGAGATATTATTCAAAAAGGGAAATGTATCAAGAAGACTATCTTACAATATAAAGAATATAGGCCAGGTGACTCAGTCCAGGTTAGTCAAAATCGAAATTTATTCACAAGAAAACACGCACTCGATAGGATAGCTTACAGGATGAATTTTATTTTTCCATGCAGAAAGTTTTGCCTGTAAAAGAAACTCCTTAAAGTGATAAACATTCTCAATGAGAAAAGCGTTTTGAGAAAACGGCCAACCTCAATCATCGCAGTTTCTTGATGAAGGGATTGTAACAAGCGCTACTGCCATCTTTGTTTCCAACGCTGTTATGGATCGTCTTCTTCGTCTGATTCTATCAAAACTCCTCTTTACTGATGGTACTGTTATTCTGTTATTATTTCATAATACTCTCACCATTGATATCATTATTATCATTAATATAATTATTGTTATTATCATCATTATTACTATCACCATTCATCCAGTACTCTTACTCAACAATACAACACCGTCTCGTTCCTTGTGCCGTTATTACACTCGGGGAAATGTGTCTCTTTGATGTATAATATATGTTGTAAAGTAAACATCTAGTTATACATCTCTCTCTTTCTCTTTCTCTCTTTCTCTGTCTCTCTCTCTCTCTCTCTCTCTCTCTCTCTCTCTCTCTCTCTCTCTCTCTCTCTCTCTCTCTCTCTCTCTCTCTCTCTCTCTCTCTCTCTCTCTGTCCTCTTCTCTGTGTCTCTCTCTGTCTCAGTCGCTCTCTCTCCCCCTCCCCCCCTCTCTCTCTCTCTCTCTCCACCTTACTGTCCTCCTCTTCCACTCCCTGCCCCCATTTCTTTTTCCTTGTTTTCTTCCTATTCCTTTTTCATTTTTTCCTGCTCCTTTTCTTTCGCTTCCTCTTCCTCCTCCTCCTCCCCCTCCCCTCCTCCCCCTCTTCTTCTTCCCCCTGCTCCTTCTCCTCCTTCTCTTCTTCCCACTCTTCCTCCTCTTCCTTCTCCTTCCCCTCCTCCTTCGCCTCCTATTCTTCCCTCTCTTCCTCCTCTTCCTTCTTTTCCGCCTCCTCCTCCTCCTTTTCCTCCTACTCCCCTTTTCCTCTTCCCCTTTTCCTCCTTCCCCTTCTCCTCCTCCTCTTCCTTCTTTTTCTCCTTCCTTTTCCTCCCCCTCTCCTTCTTCTTCTTCTTCTCCTTCTCCTTCTTCTCCTTCTTTTCCTCCTTCTTTTTATTTTCCTACTTTTCCTCCTCCTTCTTCTCTTTCTCCTTTTTCTCCATTCCTTTCTTATTTCTATTATCCTTTTCTTTCTCTTTCTTTTCCTCCTCCTTCCTATTTTTCTGCTCCTTCTTCTAATTTTCATTCTCAGTTTTCTTCGTCTCATTCTCATTCTCAACTTCCTCCTCTTCGTTTTCTTCTTACCCTTCATTCGCTTATAGTTCCTCCTCCTAGAACGACTACTTCCCCTTCCCCACCTTCTCTTCCTCCTCCTATTCCCATTCCTCTTCCTCCTCCTCCTATCCCCATTCATCTTCCTCCTTCTCCTCCTTCTAATGCCTATATCCTTCTCCTCATCTTTCATACCTTCCTTTTCTCCCTCTTCCTCCTCCTGCAGTTTTTCTTTGATTCTTATTCCTCATTTCTCCTCCTCCTCCTTTTCTTTCTTCTCCTGTTCTTATTCCTCCTCCTACTGCTACTCCTTCCTCTTCATCTTCTAAATGAGGTGGACTGCCACATGTATCTGTCAAGGCGAGTTGTCATCGTATAATTATGCGCGCTGTCAGCGCCCATCAGTAAAAACAGTTGTGTTTTCAGGCCGAGCAAATCATTTCGGTGTTTTTTTTTTACCAACTGTTTTTCTTTTAGTCTCCCTATTTTGTTTGTAAAACAAACATCTCAGCAAATCAACAGTCGTGACCCACCGTCAGTGATTAGTTAGGTCTATAATATACTTTGTTTCAGATGTGCCATACACTCTAGGTTCTTTAAAACTCCAAACAAACATTGCATCCCAAGACTGAATATATAAAATCTCCCAGCACAAATCTTTCAAAAGCCATTTATTGGCTGTCAGGAACACTATACATCGCGAAGATGTCATTGTACTCGAATCCGGCAACAGTCGCGTTGTACAAGTGTTTTCTAGAATACATATAAATCATTCGATTAATATCCTAGAAGACAGCGTAGATTAGCCCAACACCACAGGCCTAAAGAGCTAGGTAGATTTTCCTAAAGCCACAGGGATTGATTGCCACGTGCTCTGCCGCTGCTGCGTTGACGTCGAAACAAATGACGAGCTGCCATGATCGATCTGGGCCACGGGCGAGGGAGGGAATATGGGCGTTCTGGCGAGCTGATGATGGTGGGAATTATTTTACAAATAAAGAAGAGAATGCACGAGAGGGAACGTAGTAAGGGGCACGCAAAAGTCCAACGGAAAAGGAATATGCATCTGTAAATAATTCTATATTAGATGTCTGAATAGCATAACAGGCCTTCTATTCAGTAGTAAACACACACTATTGCAGGAGACGAAGTAAAGGACTCGAGAAAGAGAGTTGACGACAATGAGCTGAGCAGGAAACAAAATGCAAGGCAAAGCAGCTCGGTCAGCCGCAACATGCTCGTCTGCAGATTTTTCAAACGCGCCGAACGAAGCAGAATAAGAAAGTAGAATATAAGATAAAGTACGTTCCTCCAAACAGATAATTCGAACGGGACACAAAATTTGAAAGCATATAAGCTTAGCAGCTTATTTGAACGAAGGAAGAAAGTACAGGAGGGGGGAAATACAGTTAGCAGGCTACACTGTAAGGGAGAATACTTCAGCATCTTAGTCTATCAGCGAAAGCAGAGTGCAGAGTACGATAATATCAAGGCAGAGTAGACGATAAGGGAAAACAGCAAATCACTTGACCCACGAAAGCATAGTTCGCACACGGACTCTGTACCGGAAACAACGACGGCAATGGAGGCTCCGGCCTGTCCTTCCATGATGCATTGCACATTAAGGAGAACCTTTGGCATAAGCCGAGTGAAGTAATGAAACATTAGCCTGATCCTCTTTAAGCCAATGAACCATTTTGAAAGTGGACCCACAAACCTGGTTTAACGCATTGGGACTATGAATCACTTTATGGAGCCTGATAAAAGTGACTCGAAGCTGATGAAAAGCCTTTGATCTTTTAAGCAAGTCAGTTGCTTGCGTAACGCTTAGTAAATCACTCAAGGGCGTTTTCTGTTTGATTTCCCTTTTTTCATTGCAAGTCTACGGAGCATCCGAAGAAAAGCAAAAGCCTCTTTTTCACATGCATGTGTGTATACATACATTCATATATATATATATATATATGTGTGTGTGTGTGTGTGTGTGTGTGTGTATCTCAGCAGCAATGAATCAGAAATTCAAGTCCCAAATCAGGTTACCGAGGTTATATCTATGTGAGAAAGATGCTAGTGTGTGTGTATGTGTGTGTGTGCGTGTGTGTGTGTGTGTGTGTGTGTGTGTGTGTGTGTATACATATATATATATATATATATATATATATATATATATATATAGAGAGAGAGAGAGAGAGAGAAAGAGAGAGAGAGAGAGAGAGAGAGAGAGAGAGAGAGAAAGAAAGATATATAAATATATGTATAAATATATATATAGATAAATAAATAAATATATATGTATATATATATATATATATATATATATATATATATACATATATATGTATGTATATATATAAATATGTATGTATGTATATATATACATATATATATACATATATATATATATATATATATATATATATATATATATACTATTCCCTATTATACATAATTAAGCAAATTATAATGCATGGACACATTATAATTCACGCGCGTGAGTATACACGCGTAGAAACTGTTTATATATTAGTGCTGTGTACAGACACGCTGTCGGAAGCACAAGCCGCGTGTTACAAAAGCGTATCTGTATATGTGCGTAGGCATCCGCGCACATCGCGTGGAATGTGTGTATGATTGCATATGTGCATGCATGGGCGCAATCTCTATAT
>BOPN01003138.1:30000-37500 GCA_017312705.2 Penaeus japonicus | reverse complement strand
TGTCTTCTCTCTCTCTCTCTATTCATCTATCTATCTATCTCTCTGTCCATGTATGTATATATGTATATATATATATATATATATATATATATATATATATATATATATATATATATATGTGTGTGTGTGTGTGTGTGTGTGTGTGTGTGTGTGTGTGTGTGTGTGTGTGTGTGTGTATACAAAAAAAAAACATATATATATATATATATATATATATATATATATATATATATATATATATATATATATATATACGTACATACATACATACACACATATATATATACATATATATATATAAATACATACACACATGTATATGTATACATATATGTGTGTGTGTATATATATATATATATATATATATATATATATATATATATATATATATATATATATATATATATATATATATATATATATATATATATATATATATATATATATATATATATATATATATATATATATATATTATATGTATGTATGTATGTATGTATACACATGAATTGTATCAGAAGTAATAAATGGATACTTTTTATAAAGTAAAAAATCCTGAACCTAAAACCAAAACGCATTTGGATTCTCTCGCCCATAATAGAAGATATTGACTTCCAGTGGCAGTAACTATCAACCCGATTTTATGGAATGCTGGCAGTCCGGGAATGTAAATGTGTGGGAAACCTTGGGGGAAACCGCAGTGGGGGACAGCGTGAATCGGCGAGCGGGGCTGCTCTCCCGTTGAATTCCTTCCTTGGCGAATGGAGAGGCATGTACGTGGCGTGTTTTTTTTTTTTGTTTTTTTTTTCTGTGTGTGTGTTTGTGTGTACAAAGATGGGGAGTGAGAGAGAGAAGGAGACAGAGACAGACAGACAGAGATAAACATACATACAGACAGACTGATAAACAGAGCGAGAAGTATCGTACAAACCGACCGACTGCAAGCATAAGAAAAAAAAACTAGATCAAACTTAATTTAGAATGGTTATTTACAGAGAAATTTACACACTATAAAATACCAGTGTTGCAAGTTGAACATTCATCAGCTGAAAAGGGTTGTCGGTCAAACGTGACGTTTAATGACTGTGGAATTTCAGGAGAGTATTCGTGCCGTGACTGACTTACCTTATTAATAACCGTTTTAGTGTCAACAAAGACAAGATTAGTTTCCTGTTGAAGCTTTAACGATAATGAATGTTTGCAGGATAAAACTGCTTCGGAGACACGATTGAGCTTTAGGGCGATGAGATGAATAAGACATGAGATTACCAGACGTTTGTGGGGCGACTCACGGGGCGACTCACGGAGCGACTCAGGGGGAGACTCACGGGGCGACTCGGGGGGTGACTCAGGGAGCGATTCAGGGGCGACTCAGGGAGCGATTCAGGGGCGACTCGGGGGGCGACTCAGGGGGAGACTCACGGGGCGACTCACGGGGCGACTCGGGGGGGTGACTCAGGGAGCGATTCAGGGGCGACTCGGGGGCGACTCGAGGGGCGACTCGGGGGGTGACACGGGGGCGACTCATGGGGCGACTCACGGGCGACTCGGGGGGCGACTCAGGGGAGGACTCGGGGGCGACTCAGGGAGCGACTCAGGGGCGAGTCGGGTGACTCAGCGAGCGACCTTCATGACTCAGGGTGACTCGGGGGAGACCACAGGCGACTCAGGGGACGACCAGGAGCGACTCGGGGAGCGACTCGGGGGCGACTCAGGGAGCGACTCGGGGGTGACTCCAGGGAACGGGACCGATGGGAAGTATCCTGGGGCCGACTGGGGGCGACTCAGGGCGACTGACTCGGGCGACACGGGGGCGACTCAGGGGCGACTCAGGGATGACCTGGGGGCGACTCAGGGAGCGACTCATGGGGCGACCTAAGGGGCGACCGGGGCGACTCAGGGGCGACTCAGGGGCGACTGAGGGAGCGACTCGGGGGCGACACGGGGGGGCGACTCGGGGCGACTCAGGAGCGACTCGGGGCGACTCAGGGAGCGACTCATGGGGCGACTCATGGGGCGACTCGGGGGCGACTCAGGGGGCGACTCGGGGGCGACTCGGGGGCGACTCAGGGGACGACTCGGGGGCGACTCGGGGGCGACACGGGGGCGACCCAGGGGGCGACCCAGGGGGACGACTCGGGTGCGACACGGGGGCGACTCGGGGGACGACACGGGGCGACTCAGGGGGCGACTCGGAGGGCGACTCAGAGGGTGACACGGGGGCGACTCAGGGGACGACTCGGGGGACGACATGGGGCGACTCAGGGGACGACTCGGGGGCGACACGGGGCGACTCAGGGACGACTGGGGGACGACACGGGGGCGACCAGGGGACGACTCGGGGGCGACACGGGGGCGACTCAGGGGACGACTCGGGGGACGACACGGGGGCGACTCAGGGGACGACTCAGGTGTACCACCCCTGGGGGCGACTCAGGGAGCGACCTCGGGGGCGACTCGGGGGCGACTCAGGGGACGACCTCGGGGGCGACACGGGGAAGCGACCAGGAGCGACCCGGGCGACTCAGGGACGACCTGGGGGCGACTCAGGGGGCGACTCAGGGGACGACTCGGGGCGACACGGGGGCGACTCAGGGACGACTCGGGGACGACTCGGGGGCGACCAGGGGCGACTCGGGGGCGACTCAGGGGGCGTATTAATGGGGCACTCAGGGCGACACGGGGGCGACTCAGGGGAGCGACTCAGGGGGCGACTCGGGGGACGACTCGGGGGCGAATCTCAGGGGGCGACACGGGGGCGACTCAGGGGCGATGACGGGGCGGGTTCTAGGAGCGACTCAGGGGCGACTCGGGGGACGACACGAGGGGCGACTCAGGGACGACTCGGGGCGACTCAGGGGCGACTCGGGGGGCGACCTAGGGGGCGGGACACGGGGGCGACTCAGGGAGACTCGGGGGCGACTCAGGGGACGACTCGGGGGACGACTCGGGGCGACTCAGGGACGACTCGGGGGCGACCAGGGGCGACACGGGGGCGACTCAGGGACGACTCGGGGCGACTCAGGGGACGACTCGGGGGCGACTCAGAGGGTGACACGGGGGACGACTCGGGGGCGACCTAGGGACGACTCGGGGGCGACACGGGGGCGACTCAGGGGCGACTCAGGGGCGACTCAGGGGACGACTCGGGGGGCGACTCAGAGGGTGACACGGAGGACGACCGGGGGCGACCCAGGGGGCGCACACGGGGGCGACTCCGGGGCGACACGGGCGACTCAGGAGGCGACTGGGGGGCGACTCAGGGAGCGACTCGGGGGCGACCTTCGGGGGCGACTCAGGGACGACTCGGGGGGCGACTCAGGGGGCGACTCAGGAGGCGACCCAGGGGGCGACTCAGGGGACGACTCAGGGGCGACTCACGGGGCGACTCGGGGGGCAACACTGGGAGGCGACTCAGGAGCGACTCAGGGCGACCTAGGGGTGACCCCAGGGGACGACTCGGGGGACGACACGGGGGCGACTCAGGGGACGACTCGGGGCGACTCAGCGACTCGGGGACGACAGGGGGGCGACCAGGGGACGACTCGGGGGCGATTGGGCGACTCAGGGACGACTCGGGGGGCGACTCAGGCGACTCGGGGGCGAACAGGGGCGACTCTGCAGGGGACGCACTCGGGGGACGACTCCAGAGGGTGACTCTGGGGGGCGACCAGGGAGCGACTCGGGGGGTGACTCAGGGAACGACTCATGGGGCGACTCCGGGGCCGACTCGGGGGCGACTCAGGGGGCGACTGAGGGAGCGACCTCTCGGGGGCGACTCAGGGGCGACTGAGGAGCGACTCGGGGAAGTACCTGGGGGCGACTCAGGGCGACTCGGGGGCGACTGAGGGAGCGACTCGGGGGGCGACTGAGGGGAGCGACTCGGGGGCGACACGGGGGGCGACCAGGGCGACTCCGGGGGCGACTGAGGGAGCGACTCGGGGGGCGACTGAGGGAGCGACTCCGGGGGCGACACGGGGGGCGACCTCAGGGGGCGACTCAGGGGACGACTCGGGGGGCGACCGAGGGAGCGACCTCGGGGGCGACCGAGGGAGCGACTCGGGGGCGACACGGGGGCGACTCAGGGGGCGACTCAGGGAGCGACTCGGGGGGCGACTCAGGGAGCGACTCGGGGGTGACTCAGGGAACGACTCATGGGCGACTCTGGGGCCGACTCGGGGGCGACTCAGGGGGCGACCGAGGGAGCGACTCAAAGTATTAATGGGGCGACCAGGGGGCGACTCGGGGGCGACTGAGGGAGCGACTCGGGGCGACTGAGGAGCGACTCTGTGGGGAAGATATCAGGGCGACCTGTAAAGACTCAGGGACGACTCGGGGGGCGACTGAGGGGAGCGACTCGGGGGGCGACTGAGGGAGCGACTCGGGGGCGACACGGGGCGACTCAGGGGGCGACTCAGGGGACGACCTGGGGGCGACTGAGGGAGCGACTCGGGGGCGACTGAGGACGACCCGGGGGCGACACGGGGGGGCGACCTTGGGGGCGACCAGGGAGCGACTCGGGGGCGACTCAGGGAGCGACCTATGGGGCGACTCATGGGGCGACTCGGGGGCGACTCTGTAGGAGCGACTCGGGGGCGACCTGGGGGCGACTCAGGGGACGACTCGGGGCGACTCGGGGGCGACACGGGGGGCGACTCAGGGGACGACTCGGGGTGCGACACGGGGGGGCGACTCGGGGGACGGTCACGGGGGGCGACCAGGGCGACCTTCCGGGGGCGACTCAGAGGGTGACTCGGGGGGCCACTCAGGGGGCGACACGGGGGGCGACTCAGGGGACGACTCGGGGGTGCGACACGGGGGGCGACTCAGGGGGCGACACGGGGGGCGACTCAGGGGACGACTCGGGGGACGACACGGGGGCGACTCAGGGGACGACTCGGGGGGTGACACGGGGCGACTCAGGGGACGACTCAGGGGACGACTCGGGGGCGACTCAGGGAGCGACTCGGGGGCGACTCGGGGGCGACTCAGGGGACGACTCGGGGGCGACACGGGGAAGCGACTCAGGGCTGACCCAGGAGGCGACTCCCAGGGGACGACTCGGGGGCGACTCAGGGGGGCGATCAGGGACGACTCGGGGACGACTCGGGGGTGACCGTACGAATTCCGGGGGCGACACGGGGGCGACTCAGGGGGGTTGACACGGGGGCGACTCAGGGAGCGACCAGGGCGACCTCGGGGGACGACTCGGGGGACGCACACGAGGGGCGACTCAGGGGACGACTCGGGGGCGATTCCAGGGGACGACTCCGGGGGACGACCCGCCCAGGGGCGACACGGGGTGACTCAGGGGACGACTTTCGGGGGCGACTCAGGGGGGCGACACGGGGGGCGACTCAGGGGCGACTCCGGGGCGACCAGGGACGACTCGGGGGGCGACCTAGAGGGCAGACACGGGGGACGACCCAGCGACTCAGGGGCGACACGTAAAGTACCTGGGGGCGACCTAGGGGGCGACACGGGGGCGACTCAGGAGGCGACCGGGGGCGACTCGTGAGCGACTGGGGGCGACTCCGGGGGCGACTCAGGGGACGACTGGGGGGCGACTCAGGGGGCGACTCAAGAGGCGACTCAGGGGGCGACTCCCAGGGGGACGACTCAGGGGGCGACTCACGGGGCGACTCGGGGGCGACACTGGGAGGCGACTCAGGGAGCGACTCAGGGGCGACTCAGGGTGCGACTCAGGGGACGACTCGGGGGACGACACGGGGGGGCGACTCAGGGACGACTCGGGGGCGACTCAGGGGGCGACTCGGGGACGACAGGGGGGCGACTCCAGGGGACGACTCGGGGGCGACACGGGGGCGACTCAGGGGACGACTCGGGGGCGACACGGGGGGCGACTCAGGGGACGACTCGGGGGCGACCTAGGGGGCGACCTAGGGGCGACTCAGGGGGCGACCTTGGGGCGAACAGGGGCGACTCAGGGGACGACTCGGGGGCGACTCAGAGGGTGACACGGGGGCGACCAAGGGACGACTCGGGGGCGACTCAGGGGCGACACGGGGGCGACTCAGGGGACGACTCGGGGGTGACCAGGCGGCGACTCAGGGGAGCGACCTGTGGGACGACTCAGGGGGCGACACGGGGGCGACTCAGGGAGCGACCTAGGGGCGACACGGGGGGCGACTCAGGGGACGACTCAGGGGGCGACTCAGGGAGCGACTCGGGGGGCGACTCAGGGACGACACGAGGGGCGACTCAGGGGACGACCGGGGGCGACTCAGGGGCGACACGGGGGGCGACTCGGGGGCGACTCAGGGGGTATTAATGGGGCGACTCAGGGGGCGACACGGGGGCGACTCAGGGGCGACACGGGGGGCGACCTTTAGGAGCGACTCAGGGGCGACACGGGGATGACCGGGCGGGCGACACGGGGACGACCGGGGGTGACTCAGGGGCGACACGGGGGCGACTCAGGGAGCGACTCAGGGAGCGACACGGGGCGACTCAGGAGCGACTCAGGATACACGGGGGCGACTCAGGGGACGACTCAGGGGGCGACACGGGGGGCGACTCAGGGAGCGACTCAGGGAGCGACACGGGGGCGACTCAGGGGACGACACGGGGCGACTCAGGGGACGACTCGGGGGCGACCTAGGACGACTCAGGGGGCGACTCAGGGACGACTCGGGGGGCGACTCAGGGGACGAGACTCAGGGGACGACTCAGGGGCGACTCAGGGGGACGACTCGGGGGCGACTCTAGGACGACTCCCAGGACGACTCTCGGGGGCGACTCCAGGGGACGACTCAAGGACTCAGGGCTCTGACCCAGGGCGACACGGGGGGCGACTCAGGAGCGACTCAGGAATGACCTGGAGGGCACTAGAGGGCGACTCAGGGACGACTCGGGGGGCGACCTGTCGGGCGACTCAGGGGGCGACTCAGGGGACGACTCAGGGGGCGACTCACGGGGCGACTCGGGGGCGACACCGGGAGGCGACTCAGGGAGCGACTCAGGGGCGACTCAGGGTGCGACTCATAGGGGACGACCTTTGGGACGACACGGGGGCGACTCAGGGGACGCAGACTCGGGGGCGACTCAGGGGGCGACCGGGGACGACAGGGGGGCGACTCAGGGGACGACTCGGGGGCGACACGGGGGCGACTCAGGGGACGACTCGGGGGGCGACACGGGGGCGACTCAGGGGACGACTCGGGGGGCGACTCAGGGGCGACTCAGGGGGCGACTCCAGGGGGCGACTCTGGGGGCGAACAGGGGGCGACTCAGGGACGACCTCGGGGGCGACTCAGAGGGTGACACGGGGGGCGACTCATGGGACGACTCGGGGGCGACTCAAGGGGCGACACGGGGGGCGACTCAGGGGACGACTCGGGGGCGACTCAGGCGGCGACTCAGGAGCGACTCAGGGGACGACTCAGGGGGCGACACGGGGCGACCAGGGAGCGACTCAGGGGGCGACACGGGGGGCGACTCAGGGGACGACCTACAGGGCGACTCAGGGAGCGACTCGGG
>BOPN01003137.1:172500-174175 GCA_017312705.2 Penaeus japonicus | reverse complement strand
ATATATATATATATATCCCACTTGTTCAAAATTTCCATTGAAAGATCTACCCCTGTTTGCTGCTGCTCTGGGCGCAACAGCCTAAGAACCCATCGAGCGGAAAGCTTGCTTAGCCCCAAACTCTCCGCCAGAATTGTGTGTGCAGAACCCACAGAGATGTTGAGTGTGTCTGCTACTAATTCAGTGGTTATTCGTCTATCCTTTTCAATCATGTCGCGAACAACATCAACGTTTTCTTCACAAACTGACGTTGATGGCTTGCCGCTGCAGGGCTCATCTTCAATTTCGATTCTTCCACTTCTGAACCGACTTATCCACTTGTAGCTTGTTGATTTCTTTGCGGGCATTGTCACCATAAACTTGGACCAGAGCTTCAGTGATTTGCATATTCTCCCAACCGATTTTCACTATGAATTTAATGTTTGTCCTGGCCTCGATTTTGTTGGATTCCATGTTGCTTGATTGGTGCCTGATTTTTAACTACCGGCGATGCGTTATTACCTGCATTTAAGGGTTCACGTTTGAACACGTTATAACACGTTTGTACAAGAATGCTCAGGTGCACTGGAATCAAATTCCTTCCATATGATTTTTAGTTATGGACTTCTTCCACGAACTTTCTGGAGCCCCTCGTATATACAACCACAAAGATATATACACACATGGGCACCAAATTGAATATGAAACGGTCAAGATAGCCGATTATCCTTAATCAGTTTTCTCTCTCTCTCTCTCTCTCTCTCTAACTGTCTCTCGAACAATCTCTCTCTCTCTCTCTCTAATTGTCTCTCGAACAATCTCTCTCTCTCTCTCTCTCTCTCTCTCTCTCTCTCTCTCTCTCTCTCTCTCTCTCTCTGTCTCTCTCTCTCTGTCTCTCCCTCTCTCTCTGTCTGTCTGTCTCTCTCTCTCTCTCTCTCTCTCTCTCTCTGTAAAAAGGCCTGAATGGACCTCTACATGAATATTAGCTTGGGGTGTGAAGAGCATGGCCGAAACAGCTCTCTTGGTTCATTGTTTAAGCTTGTTTTGTGAGGTGTTTTCCTCTGCTCCCCGAGAGGACATTCTTTACCCCAATGTATGATTTGTCTGAGAATATGTGTGAATCACGTGTTTCGTGTGAATGTGACATTTGAGATGTTGCCTCAATACATAGCTCTTACGAAGGGAAAGCCAAACAACACTTATGTCTGACGTGACAATAAGAAAGGGGTAAACAGATAGGTGAAGCAATGAGCTTACGTATATGGATGCATATATGTGGTAGAATATGTATGGAACAGCTAGAATGACATAAAAGATACAGATTACATTGTTGACTGCATTATATAGAATACAATAGCAAAAGCATACATGTGCAAATAATATTCGATGGACATAATAACAATTACAGGAGACATAATATATAAAAACAAATGGTTATTACAAGGTTACACACTCTCTCTATCTGTCAGCTTTTCATCCCCCCCCCTCCTTCCCTCCCTCTCTCGCTATTCCTACACTCCTTTCTAACTCCTTCTCTTCCCTCCTATTTCCAACGGTCTCTCTTTCTCTCTTCCTCTCTCTCTCTGCCTTCCTCCTTTTCTTCCTGTCCCCTTTCTCCCTGCCCTTTTTGTTCCACAGGGCATTTGACTCCTCCCGGCGCAGATCTTGAAGTTATTGAAGGGAAGACGTCAAAAGA
>BOPN01003137.1:135000-150000 GCA_017312705.2 Penaeus japonicus | reverse complement strand
TTTTCTATCTGCCTGCGCCTCTGCTTTCTCTCTCCCTCCCAACCTCACCCCAACCACTCACCCTTCCTCCCACACCCAACTCTTCCTCTCACATTATCTTCTGACATCCTCCTTCCCTTACCATCCCACCACACACCAATCCCCCCACCTCTACCCCTACCCCCACCCCACCCTCCATCCCCACCCCCCACCTCTCAAGAGCCCCCCAAGACAAGACAACCGCGACCTCGATCCTTGCACTGGAGCAGCCACGTGGAACAATGTCACGAGTTCCTACTTTTCCGACAGATCTTAGCGTGATCTTAAGAAGAGGGAAGGGAAGTTTTGAAGTTAAGAACCCAAGAACGAAGGAAGAACTAGCACAGGTACGAACCAAGGCGGGACAAAGACGAGCCAAGACTAAAAGACTCAAAGACTCGAAGGGCAAATCCAAGGAAGAGAAGTTAAAGTATGAAATCAAGTACGAACTGCTGTACCGCGGCGTCGGAGAGATCGCTAAAGAGGGTCTTCCGATTGGCTGTTGGGACTATATTTGTTTTGCTTGTAGTTACTGTTACTGTTGTTCTTTTTAATGGTGTTATGATCAAAATTGTCATCATAAATGTATTTTTTATGATTGTTATTGTTGTCATCATAAATGTATTTTTTATGATTGCTATTGTTTTTCATTGTTTTCATCTTTAACAAATATCGGTCGTAATATAAACTATTTTTTTATATATATATAAGACTTGTTGTGTCTCCATGATCACACTCCAGATATGGATATAATTTGTCATGTGATATTCTTCGTTACATACAGACGCAAATAAATTTACCACAGTTGTTATTTAGAAAAAAAAAAAATATATATATATATATATGTCCAGGAAAGTAGCATATATTTTTTCATTATATTCTGAGGTCTGAATGCTCTTCGTATTTTATACTGCTTTAACCAAAGTCCTTAACCCCCAAACACACACACGCATTCTCTCTGTCTGTCTCTGTCTCTGCCTCTGTCTGTCTGTCTGTCTCTCTCTCTCTCTGGCTTAGTCCCTCTCTCTCTCTCTCTCTCTTTCTGTCTCTGTAAGCCACTGATTTCCCGGTCTACTACTGTCATTTTGTTATAATATAATCTCTGTAGTATTAGTTCCCTAAGGCACAGGGCTTCTTAGTGACAAGTGGAAGTACTGTCCCACACCTACTTCGGGCCTCGATTTTCACCTGGTCACAGCTGTCACACCCACACGTGTGCCAGACCGGAAGCACCATTAAATCCTCTTCATTGACCCAACTATGATTATATGTCACAGCAGGAGGCATCTGAAGATATCTCCCTCCATCTCATCTTCATTGCCCACTGACTGTATATGTATTTTTATTGCTGTGTAGCATGCAATAGTTCGCTCCCGGTCCCTTCACCTGTATCCGTTAGTCGATTGGCCTGAGGCAGGGAAAGCGGCACAGTGCCACCACCGAAAAGGTTCATAGGAACAAGAAGCAAAGACATAAAGCAGATAGAGACAGCACTCTTCCGACGGCAGCATCACAGCTCGGGGGAGCGCCTTGACCTCGTCTCCCCCGAGGACGTTGACCTTAACTCTGTAATCTGAAGGGCGAACTCCCGGACCAATAAAGTGCTATTGTATCAGCGTGCCTACATCACCAACTCAAGCCGAGATCTCGAGGTCTTTGCCTCTGTGTCTCTCTCTCTATCTCTGTGCCTTTCTCTCTGTCTCTGTGTCTCTCTCTCCCGTCCCTGCGTCTCTCTCTCTGCCAGTGTGACTCTTTCTCTATCTCTGTGTCACTCTTCTCACAGAGTGACTAACTTTTCCATCATTGCTTTTCAGCTCTTCTCGATACCTTTCTTTCATTGGTCATTCTATGTTATTCGTCTCCGTATTTTCTCTTAATTGGTTATTTTTCTTCACCATACACGCCCCTTCAACATAGTAATGGTCCAATGAAATTATTTCTGTAGTTGTAGGACACGCCTCCCACAATCACAACACCGCGTTGTTCACTAGTTTGCTGAGCCAAGAGAAAACCTTTTAATCGTCTCAAGTTCGCCTGAAACCGGCCAGTGAGGCGTGAAATAGGGTGTAAACAAAAGGTCAAATGTATCCTCCATGTGGTGTCTATCTGTGTGACTGTGTTTCACTCGTTGCACCACAGACCCCCACTCCTTAAGATTCGTGCGTCCCACACGAAATATAGAACAAACTTAGTTACGGATCTCCCGAGAAGTCAAGGCAAGGAAAAATGCATTCCTCATCTGTATTGATAAGGTAAAAAACTTCACGCCCCCAGTTATGAGGAGAGAACACAACCCCGTGTATAAACAGACACTGAATTCCTCCCATGACATTGGGCCGCCGAGGTGAAAAAACCTTCCCATTATTCACCAATACAATCACTGAATAAGTAAGGTATGGACACTATTATTGAGACATGTGATAATGACACAATTGTGGTAATAGTCAGAACTGCTGGCAGATGGTGAAGTGGTCCATGGGGCCACTCCCCGCCCCAGTATATAGACAGCCACATCGTTATGATAGTTGAGACACTTCTACCATGCAGCAGCAAGCAGGGATCCCCGACATTGCTGTTTCTGTTCCAAACATATTGCCTTCTCCAGATAGACGTCAGTTTCCAATGGCTCCCGGTCATCAGCAGGGCAATGCGACCCGCACTCATGTGGTATTGTCCAGTACTGGTTACTTATCTATATGCTCAGAGGATCAAGAGCAAGGAGATGGGAATCCTCCTGTACGAGAAGGTCACTAGCCATGGCGACGTGGATCCTCTGCCACTGGGTGGACGGCAGCCTCGTGGGCAGAGGATAAAATTCCTCTGACACCATCCGAATACTTGGCAAAGTCATCAGGGAGCAGGCAGTATGACACTTATATTGGACCTCATCATTCCGCCATGATATCAGTATCTGCAACAGCAAGGATACGGCAGAATACGGAAAAGGATTATACCCAGGCAGTGAGCAGGAACAAAAGGACATAATTGAACCCAGGATACTCTGGAGCACTCGAACATAAAGCAAAACTCTTCCAAATCAACACAATATCATCCAAATTGGCAAGCAGCATAGAGCAAAACGACATAAACATGGAGATGTTCTCCAAAGGGCACCATACTTGGAAACTGAACCACCCACAAAGATTTGGCAATGAACCAACCAAGTGCTTGCTTGGTGTGCCTAGAAACTAACATATGAACATATATCGATATCTTAAAACATTGGAATATTCTGGATCATCTACATAATATCAGTGACATGGACACTAAGTAGTATATACGAAAAAAGGGATAAACTTATGAAACTATACTTCTATATCTTGAGTCATTATCACTAACGACTCGCGTTACACTTATGGAAAATCTTTAGTACTTAACTTTACCTTGAGTCATTATGATTAAGTCTTGCGACCTACTTATGAGTACCTAATATTATCTAAATCTATCAGTTCGTCACTCATGTTCCCAGCATAGCCAATGCTAAGATCATGAAGGAAGGACTGAGCATGGTCTAATGCTTCGTATCTACTCAAGTGATATTTTGTGGTAGACATATGAGGGACAGAGGTTTTAGGTGCGTCCACCTAACTGACTCCTCCTGTCACCACTCTCTGTTGACCCAGGGCTCGAGACAGGACTCCAGAGTGAGTAGTATTTTTTGTATTTGTGATTTCGAACGCCTAGCACATTTTATGTCTGAAAAAAACTAGAGGCCATTTTTAGCTCTTACCTAGTCAATGTAACGCAGAACATTATCACCAATTATTTGCCCAGAATTTTTTTTTTTTTTTTTTTTTTTTTTTTTTTTTTTTTTTTTTTTTTTTTTTTTTTTTTTTTTTTTTTTTTTTTTTTTTATGGCTAAATAATGGAAAAAGAAACCCCTTTAGGTCACGTTTTTGGTCATCTGCATTATACCAAGGGGTCATTATCATTACAGAATTCTAAATAAGGTACTGAAGGATCTTTGTTATACATCAAGAAGTGAGGGGAGTCATGGACTGTTCTGTGATAGGCAGAGTTGAATGCAAATACTGCTAATGGGAGCATTGTATCCCATTCCCTGGGGTTATCAATTGTCATGCTCGTAAGAATTTGCGTTATCGTACCATTAACACGTTCAACTAACCCATTACTAGATGGAAGAAATGGAGTTGTGGCGTAGCGATCAATCTGTAACAACCTGCAGATATCTTTTTAGACTTCATTTACAAACTCTCCACCCCCATCTGTTATCACATGTTTAGGAACTCCATGAATGCTACCAGCATGCGTCATGAAGGCTTGTGCTACTTCTTTAGCTTCAAGTCAGTACATCAATCGCTGTTAACACATATTCTGCCCCTTCATTTGAGATGGGGAGCGGTCCTACTAAATCTAAGTGTACACGCTTAAATTTCTCCTTTACTTCAGAGAACCGCTGCAGCGAAGCAGGCACATCTCTCATCGGTTTACATCTTAAACAAACTGTACAAGATTTTACATATCTTGGGACTTCTTTGGACATGCCAGGCCAAAAAGCAAACTTTTTAAATCTCTCTAGTGTAACTGGACTTCCCCATGACCTGACAAAGGTAGACTATGCGCTGTGTTTTTCTAGGAGTTTGGAATAACAAGACGAGTGTCTTCCTGATCGTACACATTTAGGTTTGTGTGATAGAGAATGCCGTCCTGTCAGGGTTAAAGTCATGGATTGGATTATTTAACTTTGGACACTCCTTTGATTCGCCCCAGAGGTACCTTTTTACCTGTCCCCATGGCGGAGGAACATGCTGACCAATCCTAACTTTATTTGGGTCCCACATAATTACGTTATCTAGGGACACATTATCTGACTTATTGTTTCTACCCTGTGTCACAGCCGACACAACAAAATTATCTATTAGGCTGTCTGCACTTCTGCTGCTGTCTTACACAGTTTTCAGCTGTTTAAGGGAATCTGGTGTCAACCCTGACACGTGTAATGACGAGAAGATTCAACTCTTAAACTTCTCAAAATAGAGTCAATATTCGGCAAGGGATAGCGATCACCCTCAGATACCTTCCTAAGGGCACGGAAATCCAAACACAAGTGAAGTGTTTTATCCTTCTTGACTACAGGGACAAGAGGACTGTTGTAAGGTGACCTCGAAGGCCTAATTATCCCTTTGTCTAACATGTCCTCTACCGGGGATTTGATTTCCTCTCGGAATGGGATATTGTCTCTTATAATCTGGCAGTCCTACCTTGCGGATCTCATGGAAGAAATGTGTTGCAACAGTAAGAGGTTCATCTTTAAGCGAAAACGTTTGTTCATACTTAATGACCAGTTCTTTTAATGTTTGATTCCCCTTGCGTAGGAGATCTGAGAGCAGTGTCTACTTGACCTCTCAACATATCTATCCTAGAGGATTGTGCCATAGCACCTACCATGACTATTGATTTATTGTTTGCATTTCATCTAATATTGTTACATCACCAACAGGGTGATCAGATAATATCTTCACTGTTTCTGGTTTAACATTCAAATAGGGGACCTTAAACCAATACTCGTTATCCAAGTACTTAACTGATTTTAGAATCCCCATATTTAACAAACTGCTATTTGCAACATGTTTTCTTGGCGTGAATAGCCCTAATAAATCATCCTCCATGTCTCTTTTAGTATGACAGTTCTTAACCACCATTCCAACAGTACCCCCTGAAAACACGTCAACACACTGAGACTCATCAAAACAAGCCGACAAAGCTTTAAAAAGACCTTCATTTTCAAAGTCCATCTCTTCAGGTATATCATCTACAGAAATTACATCTACAGCTATAACTGGCTGTAGAAAATTAGATGGTATGAGCCTTGCTGGTATCCTCTCTCTATTTATGTACATTTAAAAAAAAGGTTTTGAACAAAAATCTACAATATGTGATAGAATAAAACCTGACCCTAACAGTATTCCTGTGGGTAGATCTGCATTCTTCACTAAAAGACAATGATGAGTTAAAGACATTTTAGCCATCTTCATTTCTAAAGGAACTAATCAATATCGTCGAAACACAGATCCATCTGCTAGACGGACACTAACATTTGTTTTCGTGTAGTCTCTTACTTTTGTGTCTGGCAATATGGATTCATGCACTAAGGATACCTCAGCCCCTGTATCAAACAACAGTTTTATTTCACTACCTTCTACTATTGTATCAAGAACTATTAATCCTTTACTGTTAAACCTGGTAGCACTTGTAACTTGCACCAACGCTTCCTGACTTTGACTGTCTTTTGTTTCGGTTTTCATTACGTTTCACGATTTCTGGCTTAGCTGCCCTCGTTTCTCGACGGATTCACTGCTTTGTTTGCCTTCCTTCTAGGGTTCCATGTAGACCATAACCCAAGTGAAAGCAACAGGCACTCTGCTGAGAACGTCCTGAACCTCGCCCTCTGCGAAGGTAACATGGATCAAGAGTGACCTGCCTTCTTACGATATGTACAGTAGGGCAGTTTTCTCTTGTGAGCACATCCCCTGAAGGAGGATGTCGATGGCTGAGGACCATCTTGACAATGCTTTGGACTCATGTGTGCTTCTTATTAATTTTAATTTGATTGCCATACTCTGTGTCAGGGGTTTCATCAGTTTTAGAAGGCCTTTGCCTTCTAAAACTGATGAAACCCCATTAACAGAACTTTCTTCCCATTTTCCAGGTTGTTATGCACCTACTTAGTGTTAGAATGTTCCTTCATGTACTTTAATCCACGTGCTAAGAGCTCACCAAAGTCGCTTTCCTCTTCGCGCTTCGTTATTGTCTCGAACTCTGTTAGAATGTGATCCAAGGAAGAAGATTTAGGGAAGTGCCGCAGGAAAAGATCTTTGAATTCAGACCAATCGTTGGGGTACACATCTTTACGTAACTGGACTTCATCAGCTGCTTTGCCAAGTGCATATTTAACTACCACACTTATAAGTCCATCATCGGTCCATTCCGATCGTCGCCATCTTTTCTCTTTGATAGCAATCCAGCTACTCGCGTCGGGACAGACTGCCTGTGACACGGATGGATGTTTGTCAATTCCATTAGAGACAAAATAAAGGAATATCAATAGTCTTCCCTAATCTACCCATTCCCTTTCTATCTACCTTATCCGAAAAAAAAACTCTTACAAATTTTATCCACATCTGAGGGAGTTATTAATTAGGGATATCCTGTGACTCTTGCTGGTGGGCGGTGGAGCGCCCTGATGCCCTCGCTCTGCCCGACCTCAATTTGGCATTTTGTTTGGTGTGCTGTCGTGCACCCTTTGACTTTTTGCTGCTGATGAATCCCTGGGTTTAGTACCCTTTTTGAATACCAGTGACTGAAGAGCTATCTATTTATTCTCTTTGATTTGCTCAAGCTTTAAGCATTTTTATTTTTATTTTTTATTTCTAAATAGATTTTGATCCCCTTAAGTAATCTAAATTGATTGCCTTAACAGGTAAGTGTTAATAACATCATTATTATTATTATTTTATTGCACCAAATAATATGTGATCTTATATTTTGCTGAACTTTGGCATATATAAATATTCTAATCAGTGCAAGAGTTAGTTTCTTTTATGGCCTTAACATAAAGTACATGGTCCTTATTATCATTATTATGTGACAGTTTCAGAGTATAATTTTGATCACGGTAGTGGATACAACATCTATCAATAGCCGATCTATTTTTATTATGTATTTGTTTGTTCGTTTTTTCCACAAGCTTACTTAAAAATTCATACTAGCATAAGCACTGAGCATAGATTTAATTGCACTACCGATTATAATTATTTATCACTATCTGACATAGTTTGTCTTATTTTATACATATATTATTTTTCACTATGAGCACTGGGCAAAATTTTAATCTCACTAGCGGGTTGTTTCCCAACTAGCGGCTACCCTTCTCACTTTTGATCGCAGTTCGCAGTACGTAACCTTTATATTGGTAACTCACATTTATATCGAGAGAAATCACTGTATCACTGTTCACTAAAATTAGTTTTCCCAATGTATTGGTTTATATATACAGATATTTTTTTATTAATGTTAAAGCACTGTATAAGAGTATGCCATGCAGTATGTTAAAACTATCATGAAATTATGATTATGCAATATTTAAAAGAATATAACATGATATGATTCATGACTCAAAACTGACTCAGATATATTTTCATACATTAATATATCAATTCACTTATTTCAACTAAATATATGTCTCATATATATCATATATCCACTAAAATACTCGCCAAGCTCCCAAGTGGTAGTGATAATTTTTTGATTCTTAATAATTATTAGTGATTATTAATTTCCTGAATTATTTTTTAAATATCGTAAGTCAAATTAGGCGTGAAGACTTCCGTAGAGTTATCCCACCGAAAGCCACCGCTGGTATTCACTCTTAATACTCTATGAATTTTTACTTTAATAATCTAAGATTAAATACTCCACAATTAAACGGTAATCTCCCATCACTGACTTTTATAGAGTGCCAGGTCTCTTATGCTTTACATGTAGATTATAAAAGCAATATTGAAAAATTGCTTTCACTTCAGTATCTATTTACTTACTCTCTACTGGACAAGCCTTTGGTTTTAAATTGTGTCTAGTAAAAGTTTAGGAGATCTCTCTAAGAATTATTCGAATTACAGGTTCAGATGAACCTTATGTTAGATCTGATCAAAGACTGACTAATTTTTCCATCACTGGTTATTTTCTTCACTGGTTCTTTTTCACACTAAACACGCCCCTTCAACACAGTAATGGTCCAATGAAATTATTTCTGTAATTGTAGGACACGCCTACCACAATCACAACACCGTGTTGTTCACTTGTTTACTGAGCCACGAGAAAACCTTTTAATCGTCTCAAGTTCGCCTGAAACCGGCCAGTGAGGCGTGAAATAGGGTGTAAACAAAAGGTCAAATGTATCCTCCATGTGGTGTCTATCTGTGTGACTGTGTTTCACTCGTTGCACCACATCTATCTTTCTTCTCTAGAGTGATATACATGCACTACTATGTCTTATGTATAGCTTTGCCCTAGCTTATTGATTGACAGGGTCACAGTAATATTTGCTTTACCAACAATGTACGTCTCAGAATCTAATATGAAATGTACCAATCATTTAGGCATAATTCCTATGCCTATTCATGTGTATACAATGTATATAGTATGAATAAACATATCAAAATCAAATCAATCTCTCTCTCTCTCTCTCTCATCACCATCACCACCAATTCCACCACCTACTGCTCCTCCTCCTCTTTTTTTCCCCTCCTCTCCAGATATACGGAAACCAGATGAGAAAGAAGAAGGGCTATTAAGAAAGACAGAGAAGAAATAGTAAGAGGGAAAATGAAAATAAAGGAAAAAACATAGAACCAGAAAGACTTAAATATAGAAAGAAGGAGAAATGACAAGAAGGGGGAGGCAGCGTAAAATGAAATAGCATCCATGCAGATAAAAGCAATAGATAAATAAATAATGAAATTAGGGAAGAAAAGGGAGTAAAAGAGGAAGAAGCAATCCAGAAGTATAAGAAAAAGAGGAGGAAGGATGTAATAGATGAGAAAAGAGAGAAAGAATGAAAATAATAACAAGCTATTAACCAACACTGCCTTAATGGTTGCCCTAAGGGGAACCTTGCAACATCAGCTTACGGTAGATAAGATAAGATAAGAGCAATTCACGAACCGAGGTCTCATACTGGTGATGTTATGGGAGGAGACTGCAGTGTCAGTGGGCTTGGTCTTAGCCAATCAAAACACAGGTCATCGACCAATCATCTTTGATGTGGATATGCAGCATGTTTGGCAAGAGAAACACACCCTTGCTGTGGTTATGGAAAACAAATGAACCATTAGAGAATCGAGCCCCTGTGCCAAGAATTAGAAGATGAACAATTTTGGCGGAATGAAAAGATGAAGAAAACTAGAAAATACATACTTATTGAAGGAAATTAATCAAATGGAGAAATTACATTAATAATAACAAGTAGATTAAAAATGAAAAGGGAGAAGAAAAACGTGTGGGAAAGAGGTAGAAGAAAAGAGAAATATATAGAGAAAAAAGAAAAAAGAAAAAGAAAATGAATTTTACTACACTATTCTTATCATAAGAATTATCAAACTCAAAAGTCATCCTCATCCTCATAGTAGTGTAACAATATCAATAAAAATATTTGTGTTAAGAAAAGTATTCCAAATAATAATAATAAATTAATCATTACATGAAAAGTATTACTGCTATAGAGACAATAAGGATAATAACAACAAAAGTAATAACAGTGAGAATGAGAATTATCATCATAAATAATAGAGGCTAAATTACTGTAATACCAAAAAAGATATCTAAGCTATAAAAAGATAAGTATTGCCTTTTTTTACAAGACAATTAAAAGAAAACATGGATTGAGTAATAAAGAAAGAAAAAAGAAAGGTTTGAAACAGTAATATGTCAACTGATTCTCATTATATGTTTACATGGTTTATTTTTCTGATCTATAAAAGAACAAATCAGTAAGGAAAAAAAAAATGTCAATAAGATACGATAAATTTCATTTATTATTGACAATTCACATTATAAAATGTTTAAATTTACAATGCTCTTAATATATCAATATATACAATTATTTCACAAACCCTCGTCCTTCTGCCATCAATAATCTTATTCATTCATCTGTTCATCAATTAATCTTTCCCTCCTCTTTTCCATTTGTATCTCTACTTTTCCTTCTTAACCTCTTCTGCATCTGTGTCCAAAGGTGGTGATAGGGATTTTCGCGTTCTGAGGCGGTAATGGGTATTCTGCACATCCGTCTTACCCCCGGGTGCATGAGGGCCAGGTTTTGTGCTAAGCCGCAGGCACTTGATGTCACCCAATACAGGATGACGCACTGTAGAGAGAAGAGTAAGTGAATTGGGCAGAGGAGGGAGACGAAGAAGAGGAGGAGGAGGAGGAGATGGAGGAGAAGGAGAAGGAGGAGGGGGAGGAAGAAGAGGAGGAGGAGGAATAAAAGGAAGAGAAGGAGAAGGAGAAGGAAGAGGAGGAGAAAGAGGAGGGAGAGGAGGAGGAAGAGGAGAAGGAAGAAGAGAAGGAAGAGGAGGATGAAGAAGAGAAGGAGAAGGAGAAGGAGAAGGAGGAGGAAGAGGAGAAAGAAGAGGAGTAGGAGGAGAAGAAAGAGAAGGAGAAAATAGAGCAGAAGGAGAAAGAAAAGGAGAAAGAGGAGGAGGAGGAGGAGGAGGAGGAGGAGGAGGAGGAGGAGGAGGAGGAAGAATAGAAGGAAGAGGAGGAGGAGGAGGAGGAGGAGGAAGAGAAAAAGGAGGAAGGGGAGAAGGAACAGGGGGAGAATGAGGATGAAGAGGAGGATGAAGAAGAGAAGGAGGAGGAGGAGGAGGAGGAGGAGGAGGCAGAGGAGGAGGAAGAGTAGAAGGAAGAAGAGGAGGAAGTATAGAAGGAAGAGAAGGAGGAGGAGGAGGAAGAGGAAAAAAAGGAGGAAGCAGAGAAGGAACAGGGGGAGAAAGAGGATGAAGAGGAGGATGAAGAAGAGAAGGAGGAGGAGGAAGAGGAAGAGAAGACAGAGAAGGAGAAGAAAGAGTAGAAGAAGAAAGAGGAGGAGGAAAAGGAGGAGGTGGAAGAGGAGGAGGAGGATGAAGAGGAGAAGGAGAAGGAGAAGGAGAAGGAGAAGGAGGAGGAGGAGGAGGAGAAGAAGGAGGAGAAGAAAGAGGAAAAGGAGAAAGAGTAGAAGGAAAAAAAGGAGGAGAAAGAGGAGGAGGAGGAGGAGGAGGAGGAGGAGGAGGAGGAGGAGAAGAAAAAGTAGGAAGATGAAAAGAAGAAGGATGAAGGGAGGGAAGAAAAGTCAAGGAGGAAGACAGAAGTTGAACAAGTTGAAGGACAAGGATTCAATGGGTTAGAGAAAGACAAGCTAGGAATAGAAGAGAAGACAAAACAAAAGGAAATATATGATAATATGGACATAAATCTCTAATACTGAGAGGAGTATGGAAGGGAAATGGATAATTCCACAAGGTTGGCTGAGAATCTGTCATTTTGATTAATTAGTTCCTTTAGAATTTATAAAAATATTAAGCTCTTGTATGTGTGCTAAGCAAAATGCCAGAATTTTAGTTTGCAATGACAATTCTCAAAGCGCAAAGTGTCTTACCGAGGGAACAGTTGCAGCAATGGGTATGATGATGATGCTGACAGTGCGAAAGAGATTGGTTGCAAATTTCTGCATTTTTGATCCCTCCTGAAGCCTGTTTAACACATTAACCTGAAAAAGAGAAAATAACTACATCAAAGAGAATGTTTTATCAATATCATTAAGAGAATAACTTATAATCCAACTTATAAAAAGATGAATTAACAGGTTGAAAACGTTTAAGATTACCCTATAAATCCTATACAAAAATAGCATCAAATTCATATTGTCACATCTTAATAAAATATTTCAATTCCATAAAATATATACTCAGTGAACATGAAATCATCACAGCACTTCACTTTGTACAAAATCTTATACAATACATAATACCATGGCACTATCTTCAATAAAAAAATAGAGGAAAATATAGCACCCATTACTTGCTTCTTTGTAAATTTGCATAGCACATTATAAAGGACTGAAAATACTTATCTCTATTGTCATTGTGAATAAAACAGAATTTATAAACTATCAATAATTACTAAATATGAATATCTACTTTTGAAATATAAAGGGTGCTTAAGCCATTTCATAAGGGTGTCATGACATCCGTGATGTAGGAGCTCTGGTCTGATGACGGCCGTCATGATGTTCTGGGATTTTGGATTATTTTGTTGTGCTATGAGTAATGAGTGTGTGATAATGACCACTGCAGTCATAATGACTATAACCGCCATAATATTAAGCAAAATGGGTTTCACCTAACATCCAAAATCTAGATGGCACCACTTTCTTCTAGCACCAGCAGGAGAGAAAGCCTTGAATGGCACCCATCTACTGTCTCTAGAAAGCACTATCTTTATAAAGCAATAGCACATAAATGTCTACAATGTGCCCCTGTGCCAATAGGGATGCCTTGTACTGTGTCACTCACAGTTATAAGCACAAGTTTCATTCCTCTTCCCTACCTCTTCATGTTATCTTCATTGTGGATGGTTATATGTTTTGTATTCGTTCATGAGAGTACACAAATACAAAAAACTAAAGTTACTTTTTGTTCTTCCATAAAACACAATACTTCTATCACACTGAGTACAAAGAAAATAGTGGGCTGATATGAACCCTAACTACGACTTTAATCAACTGCAGCATTGATAGAGCCTGTGATATGACAGATATTAAGTCTCTAAAAGACAAAATGGCTCTAGCTTTCAAGAGAATGGAAAAAGTCAAGGTATGTTGCCTGAAGCTGTCTCACTCTGAAATAAAATCCATTCTGGAGATGAATTAACGAATCTATCCCCTGTCCACAAATGGGTTAAAGTGACATGTAACAGGAGAAAGCAAATTATTAATGATATCATATATAATACCTGTTAGTATCAGATGTTCCATGAAAAGATTACAATTCACATACTTTACATAAAGAGTGAATCTCCACCATTCTAAATTGTACCTTCACCCGTTCTGCTATGGGCGTTTTTCACGGGGTCGGATCCCATTTGCACAACATTTTTTTTATTCAGAACACAAGCTAGTTATTCCTTAAGAAGTATAACTCATACATCATACCAATTATTAATCAATAGCACTTTGCTAGTATATCATACAAAGACTTATATATCATGCCATAAGTCTAGAAAATAATTGAAAACACATCTTAAGATGTCCAACACAGGTTGAACATCTGGACAGCAATCATGACATACATGACACAGGAGCTTTGTCCTGTCAACCGGCATCATGATGTACATAACGTTGGGGGATTTTGGATCAATGTGTTATTTTATTGTACAGTGAGTAATGAGTGAGTGATGATGACAATTGCTGTAATAGTAAGCAAAATGGGTTTCAGCTAAAATCCGAAACCTAGATGGCACCACTTTGTCCTAGCACTAGCAGGAGAGAGCCTTGAATGGCACTCATCCATAGCAAGTTGCCGATCTCTTGCTCTAAAGTACTGCTGATGAAGGATGTGCAGGCAGAATGAGAAGAGGAAGGTGACTCAAACTATGCCCAGTCTACAATATGCTCCTGTACCAGTAGGGATGCTTTTTACTGTGGCACTCACAGTCATAAGCACAGGTGTCCTTCCTCTTCCCTAACTCTTCATGTTATCCTTATAAAGTTAATTTTTGTCTGCTCATAAAATAACAATACTTCTCTCACACTGAGTGTAAGGAAAATAATGAGCTGATATGGACCCTATACTACAATCTTAATCAACTACAGTCTTGACAGAGCCTGTGATATGACCCATATAAATCTCTAAATGCAATATAACAGCAACTTCTACAGTACAATGCTGAACAGGGTGAATGGGAGTGGTAGCTGAGTGGTTAGTATTGTGGTAGAGGCAAAATCTGTGGCCCTTTGGTTAGTTCCATGGCTGACCTGCCAATATCTTAATTTTGACTGGTTTAAATGCATTAACCCATTTGCCAAGGTATTAATAAAATATGTATACAGTCATGTGGCGGGTTTATGTTGTATGGCACGGTGCCATCCGCATTTATGATTGATGCTGCCTTGACAGCAAATCATGCCATCTACTATCAATGGGTTAACATGCTAGCCAGATAACCTGAGGTAGTGAAGATACATATTATATCCTGTATCTTAAATTATAAACTCTCCTCTATTAAGTGAGGAAAATATTTATTGGCCCACCAGTAGGCTGTGCACCACAGGTTAGGACCTGTAAATAATCCAATAACAGTTTATGCTGAATCATTTAGCAGCTCATACCTGTTACCCTATGCAAAGCAAAAACCCCTAATGGCTACCTTACCTCTGTGATGGCAAGGTTGAGAAGCCCCATGGCCACAGGGAGGATGAGTGAGTGG
>BOPN01003137.1:97500-107500 GCA_017312705.2 Penaeus japonicus | reverse complement strand
GACAGACAGACAGACAGACAGAGAGATAGAGAAAGGTAGATAGATAGATAGATAGAAAGTTAGACAGACAGACAGACAGACAGACAGATAGATAGAGAAAGAGAGATAGATAGATAGATAGAAAGTTAGACAGACACACAGACAGACAGACAGACAGACAGATAGAGAAAGGTAGATAGATAGATAGATAGAAAGTTAGACAGACAGACAGACAGACAGACAGATAGATAGAGAAAGAGAGATAGATAGATAGATAGATAGATAGATAGAAAGTTAGACAGACAGACAGACAAATAGATAGAGAAAGAGAGAGATAGGTGGAAAATAGAGTTGCATTGGATATTTAGGGTGGGGCACCTGAACGAGCAAGCGTGGGAGAGAGAGAGAGAGAGAGAGAGAGAGAGAGGGAGAGAGAAGATTAATGTCAACGAAGGCCGTGCGAAGAGAAAATCGGATTTCTGAGCCGAGCAGGAGCAAAGCAGGAGGAAGAAAAAGATGAAAGAAACATTTTCTCTCTAAAGCGAGAACTCTTTCTATGAAGTCCCCTGAGGCTGTGACAACACTTTTCTTCGTCTATTAACTATAGTTTTAGCTTTCATTTAAGTTTTTTCTATTTCAGAAGAGAGAGAGAGTGAGAAAGATATATATATATATATATATATATATATATATATATATATATATATATATATATATATATATATAATGCCCTTGAGGACATTTACCTTCATATAATGAAAAATACACATGAATCAATATTGACACGCCTTTGTATCTGAATTATTTGTAATTGAAGAAAGCTGTTTAAAGTTCGCCCTTTCCGAGACATGCGTCCGTAATGGAAATCCTTTTCACATCAGTCCCAAGAAGGTCTCAGAGTCTTGACGGAGGCGCTTGTCTTGTTCCTCCGCGTAAGCTCTTATGTTCTCTTTATATTAAACAAGATTAAGGTTAAGAATTTGGAAATTCAGGGACATCTTACAGCCCATCTGTCGTTGGTCTTCACCAGAGCCTGAAGCAATTCCTCACAATGCTCATCCTCATAATTTCCTGAGAAGCCCTGAACTATTGTGACAAAGTTGTCCCAAGCTGCCATTTTTTCCTACTGAGCTTCGAAGACACCGGCTTTGACCTTTAATTAAGCCGCGAGACAGTGTTTCATAAGGCCCAATCTTCTGTGCAATGGTGGGAACAACACCTGGAAGCCCAACAGTGATTCACACTTGATATTTTCCTCCCTTTATACAACTCGATCTGTTGCACTGCAGTGTCCCACTTGCCCTAAGGCCAGAAAGAACAGGAGGAATTGGAGAGCATTCAGATTTGATTGAAAATGTTATCATCGAGATCACAAAGGCAAAGTTTGGAAGAGAAATTGTAATTTTCCATTGATTTTCGGCAGAAACAATTGGGAAATAACACTGCTTAAGAACAAGAAAAAGTAAAATTGTGATTACATAGCGATTGAACAAAAGTAAAACAGAGAAAACTGCAATGTATAGAACCATGGTATGAAAATGACTTTGATAGTAGCAATAAGAAGACGATGAAATAAAATAGAAACTAATAGGAAATAACCTTCAACCAAATCAGAGAACTATTATGGACACGGACGGCGACCGACATATAACAAAACAACTGGATAAAAGCAAAAGTGAAAGGAAAAACAAAAAAATCAACTCAACGAAACGCTAAAATGAACCAAACCAAACAGAAAAAAGAACAACAACGATAATAATAATGATAAAAAGGAACCAAGAATGAGTAAAAGCAAAAGGACAGAGAACAGCAAAGATCAGGCATCTCCCACGCACAAAAGAGATCAGGAACGAACCGTCGAAGGAAAGGACAGAAAACACAAAGCAAAAAGAAACCCGAGCGAATCCCACTCCCCCAAACGTCTGCCAAGCTTCAAACGCAAGAGGACCCCCAACCAAACCAGAGGGCCATGGACAAACCCCAACCAAACCAGAGGGCCATGGACAAACCCCAACCAAAACAGAGGGCCATGGACAAACCCCAACCAAACCAGAGGGCCATGGACAAACCCCAACCAAACCAGAGGGCCATGGACAAACCCCAACCAAACCAGAGGGCCATGGACAAACCCCAACCAAACCAGAGGGCCATGGACAAACCCCAACCAAACCAGAGGGCCATGGACAAACCCCAACCAAACCAGAGGGCCATGGACAAACCCCAACCAAACCAGAGGGCCATGGACAAACCCCAACCAAACCAGAGGGCCATGGACAAACCCCAACCAAACCAGAGGGCCATGGACAAACCCCAACCAAACCAGAGGGCCATGGACAAACCCCAACCAAACCAGAGGGCCATGGACAAACCCCAACCAAACCAGAGGGCCATGGACAAACCCCAACCAAACCAGAGGGCCATGGACAAACCCCAACCAAACCAGAGGGCCATGGACAAACCCCAACCAAACCAGAGGGCCATGGACAAACCCCAACCAAACCAGAGGGCCATGGACAAACCCCAACCAAACCAGAGGGCCATGGACAAACCCCAACCAAACCAGAGGGCCATGGACAAACCCCAACCAAACCAGAGGGCCATGGACAAACCCCAACCAAACCAGAGGGCCATGGACAAACCCCAACCAAACCAGAGGGCCATGGACAAACCCCAACCAAACCAGAGGGCCATGGACAAACCCCAACCAAACCAGAGGGCCATGGACAAACCCCAACCAAACCAGAGGGCCATGGACAAACCCCAACCAAACCAGAGGGCCATGGACAAACCCCAACCAAACCAGAGGGCCATGGACAAACCCCAACCAAACCAGAGGGCCATGGACAAACCCCAACCAAACCAGAGGGCCATGGACAAACCCCAACCAAACCAGAGGGCCATGAGCAAACCCCAACCAAACCAGAGAGCCATGAACAAACCCCAACCAAACCAGAGGGCCATGAACAAACCCCAACCAAAGCAGAGGGCCACGAACAAAGCCCAACCAAAGCAGAGGGCCATGAGCAAAGCCCAACCAAACCAGAGGGCCATGAACAAACCCCAACCAAACCAGAGGACCTTGAACAAACCGCTTATACCGTTGAGGACGTGGAGAGTGATCGACGCTGACGGGAGGCTGGCCGGCGAGCAGGAATAAGTCCCCTGGTCCCTCGGCGACGCCCTCGGGATCAGCAGCGTCCCTATGGTCGTGTCCCCGGCGATCCGCTCTACGTAGATCTGGCGGCCGCCCTCGCGGTCCTCCTCTATGACGCGTTCCTTCTCCTGTCGAGGACGAGGGGGGGTGAGCGGGGGGCGAAATGGCGCCGAAGAATGTGGGGGAGAGAGGAGAGGGACAGGGAGAGGGAGAGGGAGAGGGAGAGATAGAGGGAGAGGGAGAGGGAGAGGGAGAGGGAGAGGGAGAGGGAGAGAGAGAGAGAGAGAGAGAGAGAGAGAGAGAGAGAGAGAGAGGGAGAGGGAGAGAGGGAGAGGGAGAGGGAGAGGGAGAGGGAGAAGGAGAGGGAGAGGGAGAGGGAGAGGGAGAGGGAGAGAGAGAGAGAGAGAGAGAGAGAGAGAGAGAGAGAGAGAGAGAGAGAGAGAGGGGAGAGAGAGGGAGAGGGAGAGGGAGAGAGAGAGAGAGAGAGAGAGAGAGAGAGAGGGAGAGGGAGAAGGAGAGGGAGAGGGAGAGGGAGAGGGAGAGGGAGAGAGAGAGAGAGAGAGAGGGAGAGGGGGAGAGAGAGAGAGAGAGAGAGAGAGAGAGAGAGAGAGAGAGAGAGAGAGAGAGAGAGAGAGAGAGAGAGGGAGGGAGAGGGAGAGAGAGAGAGAGAGAGAGAGAGAGAGAGAGAGAGAGGAGAGGGAGAGAGAGAGAGGGAGAGAGAGAGAGAGAGAGAGAGAGAGAGAGAGAGAGAGAGAGAGAGAGAGAGAGAGAGAGAGAGAGAGGGAGAGGGAGAGGGAGAAGGAGAGGGAGAAGGAGAGGGAGAGGGAGAGGGAGAGGGAGAGGGAGAGGGAGAGGGAGAGGGAGAGGGAGAGGGAGAGGGAGAGGGAGATGGAGATGGAGATGGAGATGGAGATGGAGATGGAGAGGAAGAGGGAGATGGAGATGGAGATGGAGATGGAGATGGAGATGGAGATGGAGATGGAGATGGAGAGGGAGAGGATAGAGGGAGAGGGAAAGGGATAGGGAGAGGAAGAGGAGAGAGAGAGAGAGAGAGGGGAAGGAGGAGAAATGAAGTAAGTGGATTAAGAGAGGGTTAACATGGAGAGGTTAAAAAAGAATTCCTGAAGGTGAAAGAGTAAAGTTAGAGAAAAACAAGACAGGAGGTGTAAGAGAAGACCGATAGGAGGGTGTGGGAGATGAAAGCATGGCCGAAAAATTGAGATAAAAGTGTAGGAGAGGAAGAGAGATGGAAGAGAGGGCGAGGGGGAGACAAGATAATGTTGAGAATGTGAGGGCGAGGCAAGGTAAAGAAGAGTGAGCAGAGACAGAGATGATACAGGAACAAGGTAGATAAAGTGGTAAGGCAAGAGCGAAGGAGAGAGAGGAGAGAGAGAAAGAGAAAGAAACGCTGGAGAGACAAAAGGCGAGAGACATATAGAATAGACTGACAGGGACAAGAGAAGAAATAACAGAAAGAGTGTATATATGACAGAAACAGACGTAGTGACAAGGGAAATACAAAGCAGTGGTTCCTAATAAAAAATGATCTTATTTATTATTGCTCCCATCAGTCTTGAACAGAGACACAATGGAAAATAATATCGCTCTATATATCATAAAGGATACATTGATTGTCTATTGATGATAAAGCTAACTGAAAATCCCACATGCACCTTTGAAAACCCTTAAGGACAATATAGAAATTCTCTATTCAACAATCAGTATGCCCACCTAATTTACTAGCTCTGCAGTATTGGCCTCTACATGAGTCTATGAAAAACATATACAGTATCCGGTCGGGTCTGATTTTACAGTTGGAATGATGGATGCGTTTTCTGACGATTCATGATGTCCTCATCTTTTTTTTTCTAATGAATATAATATGAAAACATACGTCAGTTTACACCCTTCCTCTCGCACACTATCCTACACCACCCTCTCTCTCACATCCTCTATCTCCTCCTCACTCCCTCTCTCTCACACACACGCCTATATCACCCCTCTGGCGCTCATAACCATACTTACACCACTCACCTCCTTCTCTCACATCCCTACCATACGCCTCTCATCTCATCCAGATTCTTAATTCTCTTATACCCCCATACCACCCCTATCTGTCTCATACCCTCATTCCACTCCTTCACACGCACACACGTACACACTATCTGTACTACTAACACACAGACACACTCATCCATCACACACACACACACACACACAAACACACACACACACACAAACACACACACACACACACACACACAAACACACACACACAGTACTAACCTGGTACCAGAAAATATACTCCGGCTGTTTGAGAGCAGCTGATATGAAGCATTTGAGAGTCACAGTGCTTCCGCTTTTCACGTACATTTCCGGACCACCAGCGATGTGTACCAAGGGGGCTGTGGGGGGAAGAAGAAGGGGGGGGGGAGGGCATAGATTAGCGATTGTGGTGGCTGTTGAAGGGGTTGTCAGTTTGTTTGATGACCGACTGTGAAGTAAACCAAACAAAGAAACACTCACTACCAACCATGAGGTAACCAAACATGGAGGCCCAATGTTGAGAAGTGCTGACTGCCGACCACGAAGGAATTACAACTAACAAGCACTCACTAATGATCGCGAATTAATTAAGAAAACCGAAGAGAAATCACTTACGACCGACCATGGAGGAAACAAAGTCAAAGGAGAAGGATTTATTAACGACAGGTGAGGTAAACCAAACAAGATGGACTTTCAGCCACGAAGTAAACAAAAGCAAGCAAGAAACAATCATTTATGACCATGAAATAGAACAGACGAGAATTACTCACTAACATATATTCACACATGTATTAATATATACCAATTATATTGAATTACGGAACATTCTATCATGTTGATGCAATAGCAGAAACACCTATTATATACAAAATAGGTAAAGTGAAAGGTAAAACGCCATTTAGTGTACAGTGTGTTTTTCTCTACAAATGACATAATGCAAATTAAATCGAAGGAAAAATCACTCACTGCCGACCTCGTAGTGAAACAGACAAAAAACAAAAATCATTCACTGCCAACCTTATAGTAGTAAAAAGAGAAAAAACAAAAATCACTAACTGCCAACTTGTAGTAGTAAAAAGACAACAAACAAAAATCACTAACTGCCAACCTTGTAGTAGTAAAAAGACAACAAACAAAAATCACTCACTGCCAACCTTGTAGTAGTAAAAAGACAACAAACAAAAATCACTCACTGCCAACCTTGTAGTAGTAAAAAGACAACAAACAAAAATCACTAACTGCCAACCTTATAGTAGTAAAAAGAGAAAAAACAAAAATCACTAACTGCCAACCTTATAGTAGTAAAAAGACAACAAACAAAAATCACTAACTGCCAACCTTATAGTAGTAAAAAGAGAAAAAACAAAAATCACTAACTGCCAACCTTGTAGTAGTAAAAAGACAACAAACAAAAATCACTCACTGCCAACCTTATAGTAGTAAAAAGAGAAAAAACAAAAATCCCTCACTACCAACCATGTAGTAGTAAAAAGACAAAAAAACAAAAAACAAAACCAAATACCACTCACTGACGACGGTGAAGTAAACGAAGTGGCTCATCTTGGGCTCCGTGGACACCTGGCACTCGTACCTGCCCTCGTCCCTCTCCTGCACGTACTTCACCTGCAGCGTCCACGTCTCCGTCGAGGGCTCGTGCCACGCCTGGAAGCGCTCGTCCGCTATAAAGGTGTAGCGATCCACCGTCAGGATGTGGGAGTCGCGGCTCCGTATCCATGCTATCTGTGGGGGGTGGGGGAGGGGGAGAGGGGGGTTGAGAAGGTGTCTTGCGTGAGTTGAAATGGGGGGGGGGGGGTCAGGGATGGGAGCGATGGGTTGGGTTGGGGGGGGGGGGGAGGGGGAGGGGGATTAAGGTGGTTGATTTGGACTGAGTTGAGGGGGGAGGGGGGGGATTAAGGTGGCTGATTTGGACTGAGTTGAGGGGGGAAGGGAGGGAGGGGTGGGGGTCACGCTAGTTGATGTGAGATCCTTTTCACTGAGCAGAAGGATCAAATAAGTATCTACAAGGTCCTGATAGTTCGCTTTTGCTATACGGCACTGACACCTGGACTCGATCCTGTGCCTCGGAGTTACTTAGGGAAGCCTTTAGCAACAGGTCCTGACGTCGGACCATGAGGTACATTAGCCAGGGCTATCAATCTAATCATCAGCTACACTTCAGGACTGGCATAGGACCTGTTACTCGTACAATCTAGGACTACCAACCCAGGCTGACGGTGCCTTGGCTCTATTCCCAGAGGACAAGACCACCGAGGGACGACCGCGAAAGTCGTGGTTTGGGAAAATCGACCGAACTTCTCAAGGGAAAGTCAGGGCAAGCGGGGTCCCTGCCTGGGGATTAGCAAAGGAGATTCTTGCGCTTGTCCGACTAACGGACTGACACACACATACATGCAGGGTTGAAATGATGACGATGACGATGACGATAGTAATGATAATGATAATGATAATGATAATGATAATGATAATTATAATATTGATAATAATGATAATAATGATCATGATAATAATGATAATAATGATCATGATAATAATGATAATAATGATCATGATAATAGCAATCATGATGATAATAACAATCATGATAATAACAATAACAATACTGATGATGGTAATGGAAACGATAATGTTAATAAAGATGATGATGATGACAATAATGATAATGGTAATACTAATGATGATAATAACGATAAGGATGGTAACAATGATGCTGATAACAAAACTAAAGACGATAAATCGATGAATTCGAGCATACGAAAGTACCCGAGATGTTACGAGAGAGCTTGCAATAAACTTGCAGGAGAGTGACATGAAATGATTTTCCGAACGGCCACAGGGGAAAGCAAGCATAAAACTTGCTCTCGTTTCTTCAAGTTATATTGGATACGTTTTAGTGCTTGCGGTTGGTTTGAAGTTTGAGCGTTGAAGACGAGCGCGCGAGAATGGGAACGAGGGGGAGAGGGGAGGTTAGACTTCTAGTTTTCTAACTTCATTTCTCTTCGTCTGTGCTTATGTGCTGTAAATATTCCTTGATAACACGGACTTTAATTTAGATTAACAGAAAGAATCTTATCGAACACGCAACCAAACCACAGTATTTCCTATTCAAAAAAACTCACAAATAGCAATCCACAGATATTTCCCCTCACTTATAACACTTACACTACATTCTTATCCTTAGATTCATATATTTCAGAGTTTATTAAAGAGTTTTCATACCATATCGAAGTGCACAAGGGAATATTAATTCAGTGGAGGTGTGGAGATGATTAGGGATGTAGCAGTGATATTCCTAACAAGACTATCTTAATAGAATTAATAATAATTAATAATAATGTCTTAATAATAATGTCTTAACTTAATAGAATCTTGGAAAGGGAGAGAATGAATCCCTGAGGAGTGAAGAAGGAGTATTCTATGGCCCATCTTCAAGATCAACATGCACAAAGTTGCACAAACTATCGTGGAATAAAGATATTAAGCCATAGACTGAAGATCTGGGAAAAAGTGGTGGAAGCTAGACTAAGAGCACAAGCAACAATCAGTGGACAGTAGTATGGATTCATGCCAGGTAGGAAGGAGTACGTAAGAATGTTGATAGAAAGGGAAAGGAAGGGAAGGCCAGAAAGAGCTGCACTATGTATGTGTGGACCTAGAGAAGGCGTATGTATGAGGCTGCCAAGAGATGAATTAGCGGTGTGGCATGAGGAAGTCTGGAGTGAACGAGAATTATGTGAGGGTAGTGCAGGATATGTACGAGAACGGTCTAACAGCAGTGAGATGTGCGGTCGAAACAACGGAATGATTTAGTGCAGAGGTGGGATTGCACCAGGGATCGGGTTTCTAAAACCTTTTCTGTTTGCAATGATGATGGACAGAATGACTGATGGTATTAGACAGGACTCTTCATAGTCTATATTATTTGCCGATGACATAGTATCTATGGAGATACTGGAGAGGAAGTTGAAAGTAACCTGGAAAGGGGGTAACAAGCACCACAGAGTATGGGTATGAAAGTCAGCTGGAGTAAGAAAGAGGAAACTGGAGTAAGAAAGAGGAAAGGGGGCAACATGCAACAGAGAGTATGGGTATGAAAGTCAGCTGGAGTAAGAAAGAGTAAATGCGTGTGAACGAGAGGGATGGCAGAAATATAGCGCGAATGCAGGGCACGGAAGTGAAAAATGTGGATAATTTTAGGTATTAGGATTAAAGGTGTAAATCGATGGCGGATGCGATAGCGAGGTGAGGAAAAGAGTATAGGGCGGTTGGAATGGCTGCAGAAGAAGGTCGGGAGTGATCTGTGGCAGAAGAACTTCCGCAACTTTGACAGGGAAGGCTTACAGGGTGGCAGTAAGACCAGCCATGCAATAGGGTTTAGAGACAGCAGCTCTAACCAAGAGGCAAGAGGCAGAGACAGAGGTGGCAGAGATGAGGATGTTAGGGTTCTCACCGGGGTTAGCGAGAAAGGATAAGATCAGAAATGAATACACAGGAGGAAGAACACACGTGGAACAGCTTGGAAATAAGGCAAGGGAGGGAGGCAAGGTTAAGCTGGGTCGGGCATGTGATGAGGAGAGACGAGGAGCATCACGGGAAGAGGATGTGGCCATGTATGGATGTATGGAACCACTGAACAAAGAGGAAGGCCTAAGAGAGGAGTCATGGATCTCATGAGAGAAGATATGAGAGCAGCTGATCAGACTGGAGAGGTTACAGAGAACAGAGGGAGATGGGGACAGACGATCCACTGTGGTGGCCCCTAGAATGGGAAAGGCCGAAAAAAGAAGAAGAAGAAGCACAAGG
>BOPN01003137.1:85000-87500 GCA_017312705.2 Penaeus japonicus | reverse complement strand
ACTTAGAAGAAGACAAAAATAAAGTGAACACGGGATGACTCAGCATTTCTTTTTCGCGATTCTTTTTTTTTGTTCTTTCTTTCTTTTATTCTTTATCTTACTGTGCTACGAATGGGAATATATATCTTACACGTAGGTTTGGAAATTGTTTAAATTTTAAGGAGTTTGGGAGATGCAGACAGAAGTGTGTTTTTATATCGTTAAGAAAACAATAACCTTAATGGAACGCATCATAACACAGACAAAAATTATGCGATATCAGATTAATCAATATCCAAACACTTATGTATATACTGCGACCATTAATTCTTGACAAGTTTGTTAAGACAATCTCAAAAGGATTAGGTAATGAGAGAGAGAGAAAGAGAGAGAGAGAGAAAGAAAGAGAGAGAGAGAGAGAGAGAGAAAGAAAGAGAGAGAGAGAGAGACACAGAGAGAGAGAGACAGCGAGAGAGAGAGAAAGAAAGAGAGAGAGAGAAACAGAAAGAGAGAGAGAGAGAGAGAAAGAGAAAAGAGAGAGAGAGAGAGAAAGAGACAGAGATGTCTTTGAAATAGATGTGATGAAACAGTCTTTGGAATAGTTTATGTGGCTTTAAAACGAAAAATGAAATAGATATGATATCTTATAATTATATGATGGAATCGACGATGGAAATCTTAAAAAAAATCAAAAAATAAATCGTAGAAATAAATGATGCAACAATCTTACAAATCAAATTATCAAAAAAGAAAAAAAAAGAAAAGAAAAAAAAAAAAGTTTCATATGTCCAGGGCAAAGATAGCGTCATTTCCTGTGTTCAGTAATCATTAAACTGATCATAAACATAGCCCTTTTCTTAGTCAACGTCTGTTATAAGCATGTAAGCTGGTGAGTAGCCCATGTTCCTCCCTGAACGAGGGCCCTTCCCGAGGCTCGAGAGATAGAGTTCGTCTCAGTTTGTGCATTTGGGTCATTCTAAACTTCTCTGGTTCTCTGCTCGGCCATAAACGGAAAAAAAAGAGATGGAGGGATGCCTTGTAGACATGGGAAACAAGGAGGAGAGATCAAATAAATAGATAGATAGATATGTTAATAGATAGAAAATAGATAGATAGAATAGGTAGATAGATGGAATAATAGTAATGGTAATTATGATAATGGTAATGATAATAATCATGATGATAATGATTATAGAGAGAGAAAGAGAGAGAAAGAGAGAGAGAGAGAGAGAGAGAGAGAGAGAGAGAGAGAGAGAGAGAGAGAGAGAGAGAGAGAGAGAGAGAGAGAGAGAGGAAGGAGGAGAAATAAAGTAAGTGGATAGAGAGAGAGAGAGAGATAGAGATAGAGATAGATAGATAGATAGATGAATAGATAGATAGAGAGATAGAGAATGAGAGAAAGAGAGAGAGAGCGAGGCCGGGCGAGCGAGAGATAGATAGATAGATAGATAGATAGATAGATAAATATATAGATAGATAGATAAAGAGAGAGAGAGGAAAAAGCGATTTATTTCTACAAAGAATTCCCCCTTTCCTGACCCCATTTTCAACCTATGAAGACAAGAAGCAGAATATATCATGCAGTTTTCGCGCTGTCTCACTCTGGTAAAGGTCAGAAAGGCGGCATTCCATTTTTCACGTCTTCAAATTTACAAATGTTGTGAATATCACTACCCTTATAATTTTCATTATCATAATTATCATCCTTATCATTGCTGTTGTTGTTATATTACGAGTAGTATCATCAGTATTACTATCATTAGTAGTAGTAATGGTAATAATGATAATGAAAATAATACTGATAATGATAATTACAATGATACTAATCATAATAATAATAATATTGATAATGACAATGATAATGATAGCAATGATAATTGAAATAATGATTATGACAATGATAATAATGATCAAAATAATGATGATATTACCAATAGCGATATTAAGGATAGTGATAAGGATGGTAATGATATTGATGATGATAATGATAGCAAACATAATAATAATGATGATAATAATAATGATAATATATGTATATACACATATCTATTTATCTATATATCTACACACACACTCACACACACACACACACACACACACACACATATCTATCTGTGTGCGTATTTTTGTATCCACAGATAGATAGATATCGGTCATGCTTTTTCCGAATGACATATTCTGACATATCACGATCTAATTTGATTAGCTATAACAAGGAATTTATATCTGTCCCTTTAGGTCTTCTTCTCCTTATCATCATCTCTCTCTCTCTCTCTTATCCTCCCCTTTGCCCACATCTCTCTCTTTCTCACTCTCTTTTCCTTTCTCTCTGCCCACATCTCTCTCTTTCTCACTCTCTTTTCCTTTCTCTCTGCCCACATCTCTCTCTTTCTCACTCTCCTTTCCTTTCTCTCTGCCCACATCTCTCTCTTTCTCACTCTCCTTTCCTTTCTCTCTGCCCACATCTCTCTCTTTCTCACTCTCTTTTCCTCTCTCTCTTCCCACGTCTCTCTCTTTCTCA
>BOPN01003137.1:65000-70000 GCA_017312705.2 Penaeus japonicus | reverse complement strand
CAGCAGGTACATAAAATCGTAAATTACTTTCACGAATCAGCCCCCCAAATGTGTTCTTCTATCATGCTTTCGTTATACGATTCTTAGAAGTGGTAGTCCATAGTTCGTAGGTCTCAACATGCTCCACATGGTAAACAAATAAAGAAGGTGCAAGGAACTCCCCAAGAACGTTACTGGGACGGAGGTACATTTTATTATGTCTGGCGAATTTATCAAGACGCGAGCATAACGTAGTCAGTGGTAACATTTGCCCGCAAGGCATATTTGGGCATAGTTTTCGGGGATCAAGACAGAATGTGGCGCCTCGTTCCACCTGTGAATTGTGGAAAAAAAACTCTAGAAGGTAAGATGCCCTTCAGATGGATAGTTTTTTGTTTAGATGATGGGACTTTGAATTGTAAAAGTGTTGGAATGTTTTTTTTCGTTTGTTTGTTTTTTGTTTTTGTTTTGTTCAAGTCTCTGTTTCCATACATTTTGTTTTTAAACACCAATGTTATTGAAAAAAGTCTATACTAAATGAATTTCAATAATTATGCATTAATCATGAGTGAAATATATTTATATTTCTATACTCGTATTTTTATTTATTTATATATTTATTTATTTATTGCAGGATGGAGAAAATAGAGCCCTGGAATTTGCAATCCTACGACTTTGGGGGGAACTAAACGACTACTCAAGCAAGAGCTTCTTCTACTGGGTGGACTCGTCCAAATGTCGAGCTGGCAAGAATGCGCCTGCTATCGTATCATATAGTGCGACGCTGCCCTGAACCCCCCATACCCACTCCTGCAAGTAAGAAGTCACCGATCCAGGTCACAGAGGTGTAGCTGAGGAGAAAAACCCAACCAAAAAGATCTCAATGACTTGATCAGAGGTCTTTGGTCTTTCAAAGTCCAATGCCGAGCTCTTGACGTCGAGACTTAAGCAATGAGACTTATTAATTGAAAGCGTGCATGTTGCAAATGGGAGAAAGCGATCTTTTTTTCACGTCTCTTCACCCATCAATATGAGCTTTGCTTCTGCCACAATTTCACTGGTCTGTTCGAGGCAACTGGGATCGTCTGTAACCCCAGCGAGTGGGGTCATCGACAGTTAATCCAGGAACCCCGCTGCTTTATAATGTGAAAGTGTATCCACCACTTCCCCTGGTTATCCTGGTCAAAAATCAAAGTTTGGACGAAATATCAACCAACTTTCATACTTTCTAGGCGTTAAAAACTAGGAAATAACAATTGCTAGCCAATGGCAAAAATAGTTATCAAACACATCTGTTAGATTTTTGTTTACATGTGTGGTGGTCTGCCTTGAAGACATGCTCGTTTGGCATTGGATCTGCCATGCCTCCTCTCCTTGATGCTGGTGGTTCCGCAATTATGAACCAACCAAGAAAGCTACTATGCTTACTAAGGCTTTTGCAAAGAAGCGAAGTAATGATAAACGAAACTTGACCACTGTATACTTCCCAAAACCTTTATGGCAATCAGTTGCTTTTAAATATGTTGAGCTAAAGGGATATTTGTTGGACTTGGATTCCTATGGTGTCACTGATCCAAATGGCTTCTTTCCGATGTTCTTAAGGACACTAACCAACTAACTCCTAAGCTGGTTGTTGTGTTTAAGCGACTTTCTTTGTTTTAGAAAAGAAAAAAACACTCCCATTCTAAAGGGCGTCACTGCTTATACTTTGCCATCGGAATATATCCATAGAGCCAAATTTTCAAAGATTTTGTTTATTAACTATCGGTTCGTTGTCTTTCTTCTTTCTGTCATCGTTTGGAATTACTACCGGTTTCGTAGTATAGATTTCGTAAGGGGCTTGGTACGTGTGGTGTCTTACTTGCGCTTGTTCTTTTGTCTTCAGATTACTTCAGAAGCAAGACATGAATCTCGTGCTTTTGCAATTGACTCGAGTTCTGTCTTTGATTAAGTAAACAATGAGGCCCTCCTCTGTTTTTTTTTTTCAACAAACTGTGTCCAATCTTTTTGCGTTGATGGTTGTTTTTCTGACTTTATCCTAGTTTTCTCTCATATTCCTAATCGTCTCTAATGCTCCCCAGAGACATCTAAGATGATATCATATTAGATGATCCTATATCTGTTGTTTGAGGTACAATATCGGTATTATGTTAGATCCTGAATTGACTTTTGAAACAACCTATCATCTATTGCACAAAAAATGCTACTATCATGATATGATTTTACTTTTTTTTATTTTGTCACATTTTGAGTACCGCTCACATTTCTGGATATCTACAGCTGACTGGCATCTAACTTAAATTCTAATTTAAATCATCGGTATCTGATTGGTTCCCTACCATATATATATATATATATATATATATATATATATATATATATATATATATATATATATATATATATATGATTTTTTATCATGGTCAACATCCTTTATATTCCTGACCTCATTCATTTTCACTTCTGTTCGATTTACTAGAAATTTTCAGACACCTGTGCATCATCGTATCTGGCATTGATCTAGATGATCTTGTTCCAGCTATTACTAAGTTTGGAACAAGGGTATGATCTCAGACTGAGGCAAACAATTCTCATATTTCTCTTCGTCAGACAGATACTGATTATTATTGGTAGCAGATGATAATGAAAACAATATTAATAACCATGATGATAATATCAATAATGATCATAATGGTGTCAATAATAATGGTAATAATAATAATAAGGGTAATAATAATAATGATAGTAATTATAACAATAATAATGATGATGATAATAACAATAATAATGATAACGATACTGATGATCATAATAATAATAATAATGATAATAATAATAATAATAATGATAATAATAATGATAACAATGATAGAAATGAAAAAGAAAACCATGACGATAACAATGGTAATGATATCAGCAACATCAATGATAACAAGAACAATAACAATAATGATGAATATTACCTTTGAATATAATTGAATCCATATTTACTTAAAATCTTTTCCTCTATTCATTTTTCCCTATCCCTGTTGTTGTTTGTTTTTACCATTAATACTTGGTATCTTTTGCCTTTATTTAATCTCTAAATATTGTGGTGTCAAATATTCGCATTCTGTGGAGGAGCATGGGCAGCTTATATGGTATTGGTAATCATAGTAAGGACAATGACAATAATGGTAGTATTATCATTACTATTATTACTATTACTATTAGTATCATAATTGTTATCATCTTTACTATCATCTTGTTTTTATTGTTACTATTACTATTCTTCTGACTATTATCATTATTATCATTATCGTTATTATTATCATCATTACTATTTTTGTTCTTATCTTTATCAACATGATCATTATTATCATCATTGTTATTAATCAGTATATCACTTTTATTATTGTCATCAGTGGTATTATCATCATCATCATCTTTATCATTATCCATTTCATTATTATTGTTATTGTTATTATCATTATTATTGTTGTTGTTGTTATCGTTATCATCATCTTTATTACTATAATCGATATTATCACATTTCACATTACTATTATTACTATTACTATTATCATCATCATCATCATCGTTACGATTACCATCATAATAACAATAATCATCATGATAATAGTAATGCTAATAATAGTTATGATAATACCAATAATAAAGCTATTAATAAATAGTGACACTAATCATAATAATAATGATTATGATTATGAGAATAATGATAGTGATGATGAAAATAACACTTATTGTAACAAAAAGGATGACATGATATTCTTGATAATAATTAATACCACTGTCATTGCTATCACCAGTATTCTAAACAAATCATAAACAAATATAAATAATTCTACTCGAACTTCAAGACGAAGACTTTGAAGTAAAACAACAAGAAGAACTAAAGTAATTCACGTATCCCTCTAACTACATCAATCCCTGATGCATAAACTCCCGTTTTCACTTCTAGAAAGTTCTAGTTTGGCGCTTCAAGTCTAGAGAGATAAGAGATTTGATTCTGTGAAAGGATTTTTCATTAAGTCTGATTAGTTCTCTGTTTATCTTGTCTTTCTGTTATTCAGATCTCTTTCAGTACTTACTCACGTGTATTGAAGGGTTGGTTCTGCCTTAAGGTTTGTATGGATTGATATTCATCAAGCTTAGATTCATCATATTTATATTTCTTATGTCTTTCGTTTAGCATACTATCTATCGATTTGCATATGTCCACATATATATATGTATTAGTTCGCCTTCTCCCTAATCTTAATTTCGTTGGTGTATATTATCTACTGATTTAACAATCGATATATTTGGGCGCATACCAGTTTTATTCATATTTACTTATTCATATATCACCAATTTATCGATATTAAATATAGAAAGGCATAAATGTATATAATTTATTTCATTGCATATTCCTTTTTTCGATTCATTTCATACTTCAGCCTCTCTTTGGATATGCATTATGCATATCTTTTCTTTGGTACATTTATTTATAATTTTATCTATTGTCTATCCAATCCCTTATCTTATTATTTCTTTCTCTCTCTCCATTCCTTCCGATCTTCCTCCACCAGGAATGGAAGCGGAGGGAGTTTCCAGTTAGGATATTTTGTCTCCTTTTTATTAGACGTGTTGAGGTGATTCGTGTAACACTTTCTGGTGCATTTCAAGGAAAACCTGGTACACTCATTTCTGAAGAGTGGATGTAATGTTAGGAATTTCGAGGTTTATCTTGGGAGGACATAATAAAAGGAAAGAAAAAGGAAAAGAAAAATCTTCAGTCCCTGAAAAAGTAAACATTGCCGAATGTCTCTTTACAATATGTATATTGCTAAGTGATTTTCTTTCCTATCTCTTTTTGTAAACTATTTTCATAATCTATAAACAAAATTTAGATCATATATATATGTGTGTGTGTATATATATATATATATATATATATATATATATATATATATATATATATATACATATACATATGTGTGTGTGTGTGTGTGTGTGTGTGTGTGTGTGTGTGTGTGTGT
>BOPN01003137.1:52500-57500 GCA_017312705.2 Penaeus japonicus | reverse complement strand
TTCATTCAAAATTCACACTGATTGATTATTTAAATTTTCCTGCCGCGCCAATATTTAATGTCATTAGCGGCTTTGAAATTCAGAATCCCATGAGTTTTTGAGGAATTCGTGAAATATCAAAACAGGCATTAATGGATAAAAAGAAAACAGACATGTCATGCTCTCCATTTTTTTCACACGGAGAAGATACATTTTGTTCTTTCTTGCTTTAATATTACTTTCATATTTAACTTTAGCCATGTAACTATATTAGTACTGTATATATTCAATGGTATTTGCATTTGCATCGACGATTTATCGACGGTAATTGCTTGACATCATCCCCATTGAGTTTGTTAATGACAATACCAAGTAAGTTCTTGATATGCAAATTTCGACTGGTAGGATCAGTTGCAGCTAGTCAGTGACGCGCAAGATAAGCAGAGAGACATTTTCAAACATTCAGCTCCTATACAATAATTTTTACTCTTCATGATGCTTCGGACATTTTTACAATAATATCACCACTGTCATCAGCATGTTTATTATTATCGTTATTACTATCATCATAGAAAAAAAAACAAAGATTGCCATCATCATCAACTTTATCATTGCCAACACCACCTTCATCATCAACAAGCTCATAATCATCGCTGTCATCTAGAATCATCATTATCATCCCCATTACCATCACTATCGTCATCACCAACATCTTATCAACACCATTACCATCACTATCGTCATCACCAACATCTTATCAACACCATTACCATCACTATCGTCATCACCAACATCTTATCAACACCATTACCATCACTATCGTCATCACCAACATCTTATCAACACCATTACCATCACTATCGTCATCACCAACATCATATCAACACCATTACCATAACTATCGTCATCACCAACATCATATCAACACCATTACCATAACTATCGTCATCACCAACATCATATCAACACCATTACCATAACTATCGTCATCACCAACATCATATCAACACCATTACCATAACTATCGTCATCACCAACATCATATCAACACCATTACCATAACTATCGTCATCACCAACATCTTATCAACACCATTACCATCACTATCGTCATCACCAACATCATATCAACACCATTACCATAACTATCGTCATCACCAACATCTTATCAACACCATTACCATCACTATCATCACCAACATCTTATCAACACCATTACCATCACTATCGTCATCACCAACATCTTATCAACACCATTACCATCACTATCGTCATCACCAACATCTTACCAACACCACTACCATCATCTTCACCCTCATCATTTCACCATCATTGTGCTCATTATCATAAGCCAATCTCCATCATCCTCCTCTCGGCGGCGGGTCGAACCTGCCAGCCAAATTTCATTTATTCATTTGGATTGCGAAAAGGGGAGAAAAATCCCAACCCAGGTGGAAATCTGAGCCTGATTCCATCCCGCTGATATAGGCCTACGTAATTAAGAAGTAAATAGGCCTCCTGCTCCAGTGGAAAAGAGAACTTAATTAAAGATTTAAAGAGACTGGATTGGACTTAATGGAAACGCCATTAAAGGATTGGGTTGAAAGACACTGTCCTTTGGGTGAGCGCCGCCCCGCCCCGTGCGGGAGGGACGCCTCTGCTGGTCATCTATTATATATGTGGTTGCATGTGTACACTGTACAGGTGAGGGTTTCTCTCTCCCTCTCTCCCTTTCTCTCTCTCTTTCTCTCTCTCTCTGTCCCTCTCACACTCCCTCCCTCCCTCTCTCTCTCGCTGTCTGTCTGTCTCTCTCTCTCTCTGTCTCTCTCTCTCTCTCTCTCTCTCTCTCTCTCTCTCTCTCTCTCTCTCTCTCTCTCTCTCTCTCTCTCTCTCTCTCTCTCTCTCTCTCTCTTTCTGCCTCGATCACACCTTGGTTTTTCAGGTCTCTTGTTGTTTTTGTGTTGTTTTTTTGGTTTTTGTTTTTCTCTCGTTGGCTGTCTATCTTTTTGTATATGTGTGTGTGAATGTGTGTGTGTCACACACACACACACACACACACACACACCTACCTCCTCCTCCCCCCTCCTCCTCCCTCCTCCTCCTCCTCCTCCTCCTCCTCCTCCTCCTCCTCCTCCTCCTCCTCCTCCTCCTCCTCCTCCTCCTCCTCCTCCTCTCCTCCCTCCTCCTCCTCTCCCCTGCTCCTCCCGCTCTCGCTTCCCCGCCTTCCGCAAGATCGGACCGGCCACTCCTCTCTCTCCTCAAGGAATGCCTCTCCCACTAAACTACTCCATCGGTCTACATTCCACTGGCGACTCCGATTCATTGGTTATCGTGAGGGAAAGGGAGCGAGGGAGAGGAAGGAAGAGGGAGGGAGTGAGGGAGAGGGAGAGAGTGAGGGAGAGAGTAAGGGAGAGGGAGAAAGAGGGAGAGAGTGAGGGAGAGGGAGGAAGAGGGAGAGAGTGAGGGAGAGGGAGGAAGAGGGAGAGAGTGAGGGAGAGGGAGGAAGAGGGAGAGAGTGAGGGAGAGGGAGGGAGAGGGAGAGGGAGGGAGAGGGAGAGAGAGAGGGAGAGGGAGAGGGAGAGAGAGAGTGAGGGAGAGGGAGAGGGAGAGGGAGAAAGAGGGAGAGAGTGAGGGAGAGGGAGGAAGAGGGAGAGGGAGAAAGAGGGAGAGGGAGAGGGAGGAAGAGGGAGAGAGGGAGAAAGAGGGAGAGAGAGAGGGAGAGGGAGAGGGAGAGGGAGAGGGAGAGAGAGGGAGGGAGAGGGAGAAGAGGGAGAGAGTGAGGGAGAGGGAGGAAGAGGGAGATGGAGAGAGGGAGAAAGAGGGAGAAAGAGGGAGAGAGTGAGGAAGAGGGAGAGAGTGAGGGAGAGGGAGGGAGAGAGTGAGGGAGAGGGAGGAAGAGGGAGAAAGTGAGGGAGAGGGAGGAAGAGGAAGAGAGCGAGGGAGAGAGGGAGGAAGAGGGAGAGAGTGAGGGAGAGAGAGGAAGAGGGAGAGAGTGAGGAAGAGGGAGAGAGTAAGGGAGAGGGAGAAAGAGGGAGAGAGTGAGGAAGAGGGAGAGAGTGAGGGAGAGGGAGGAAGAGGGAGAGAGTGAGGAAGAGGGAGAGAGTGAGGGAGATGGAGGAAGAGAGAGTGAGGGAGAGGGAGAGGGAGGAAGAGGGAGAGTGAGGAAGAGGGAGGGTGAGGAAGAGGGAGAGAGTGAGGGAGAGAGTGAGAGAGAGGGAGAGAGTGAGGGAGAGGGAGAAAGAGGGAGAGAGTGAGGGAAAGTGAGGAAGAGGGATAGAGTGAGGGAGAGGGAGAGAATGAGGGAGAGAGTGAGAGAGAGGGAGAGAGTGAGGGAGAGGGAGAAAGAGGGAGAGAGTGAGGGAAAGTGAGGAAGAGGGATAGAGTGAGGGAGAGGGAGAGAATGAGGGAGAGGGAGGAAGAGGGAGAGAGTGAGGGAAAGTGAGCGAGGGAGAGTGAGGGAGAGGGAGAAAGAGGGAGAGAGTGAGGGAATGTGAGCCAAAGTGAGGGGAAATAGAGGGAGAGTGAGGGAGTGATGTAGAATTGAAGGAGAGTAGAGGGAGAATGAGTGAGAATAAGGAGAGTGAGGGAGACCAGAAGGAGAGTGAGGGAAATGGAGAGAGTGGGAAGTGTGAGAGAGAGTAAGGAATGATGGAGGGTAGAATGAAGGAGAGTAGAGGGAGAATGTGAGTGAAAGTTTGGGAGTTCGAGAAGTGAGATAAAATGAGGGAGTGTGAGGTAGAGAGAGGGAGTGTGAAGGAGAGTGAAAAAGCGTTAGGGAGAGAGGGGAGAGTGTGAGAAAAAGCAGAATGAGAAAGTGTAAGAGAGAGAGAGAGAGAGAGAGAGAGAGAGAGAGAGAGAGAGAGAGAGAGAGAGAGAGAGAGAGAGAGAGAGAGAGAGAGAGAGAGAGAGAGAGAGAGAGGGAGAGAGAGAGTGAGAGTGAGAGAGAGAGAGAGAGAGAGAGAGAGAGAGAGTGAGAGTGAGAGGGAGAAAGAGTGAGTGAGGAAAAGGGAGAGAGTATGAAGAAGACTGAGAGAGACATTGCGGTAGGGGAGAGGAAGGAGACAGACTAGAAGATCCTTCTTTCCCTTTCGCTCTTTCTCTCTCTTCCACTTTTCCTTCCGCCCTTCTCCTTCCTTCATCTCATCCTTCGCTCCACCTTTCGCTCCACCTTCGCCTCCACATACACACAAAACAGAAAAGAAATCTGCCCAGACAAGACCTCTTACATTGACCTCGCAAACGTGTATAAATGTGACAAGGCTTACACCCCCGTTACCCCCCCCTTCCCCCCTCGTTCGAACTCGAGTGCGGGGGGGGGGCGAAGGGGGGGGGCTATATTTGGTTTGGAAGGAGATAGGAGGGGGGGGGGGAGAGGAGAAGAGGGAGGAGGAGGTGGGAGAACAAGTTGAAGAAGAGGAGGAGGAGGAGGAGGAAGAAGAGAAGGAGGAGGAGGAGGAAGAAGAGGAGGAGGAGAATGGGGAGGCAGAGGAAGAAGAGGAAGGGGGAGGAGGAGGAGGAGGAGGAGAAGAAGAAGAAAATGAGGAGGAGGAAGAGGAAGAAGAAGAAGAAAAGAATGAGGACGAGGAGGAGGAGGAGGAGGGAAGAAGAAAAAGAAGAAGAAGAAAACAAAAGAAAAGAAGGAGGAGGAAGAGGAGGAGAAGGAAGGGGTAATAGAAAATGGGTGGAAAGGGGAGGGGGGGGGGGGAGGCGGAAGTAGAAGAGACGATAGAGAAGGAAGAGAAAGAAAGGAGGGAAGAATATATCGAGGAACAGAGGGAGTAGATAGGAGGACGATGAAGAAGAAAAAGAAGGAGAAACAAGAGGGAATATAGGTGGGCGAGGAAAAGGGGTTGACGAGAAGAAGGAATCAGAGGAAATGGAATAGGGAGTAAAGGAGGGGGAGGGAGGGGGTGAAAAAAGGAAAGACAAAGATAGACGAGAGAATGGGCGTGGGGTGAAGGAGGAGTGAGAATTGTCATCATCTCCCTATTCACACACCATTAATATTGGAACCTTCTATCA
>BOPN01003137.1:42500-47500 GCA_017312705.2 Penaeus japonicus | reverse complement strand
TGATCATGATATCGAAAAATAATGATTTAGAAATGGGAAATGATATGGTTAGGTTCATTAACCACCACTGTACGTTTCCGTTCGACAGTTTCCCAAAGAAATAAGGTTTCGAAAAATGATTTGAATACGGAAAGCGAGGGACAAGGAACGGCAGATAAAAGGGGGATTATAAATATATTTCTTTTTAGTATTATAGATAGGAAGAGGGAAAGAGGGAGAGAAGGAGAAGCGCGCGATAGAGTGAGAGAGTGAGAGTGCATGCAGACAGGCAGACAGACAGACAGACAGACAGTCAGACAGACAGACAGACAGGCAGACAGGCATGCAGAAAGACAGACAGATAGATAGAGAGTGAGTGAGATAGAGTGAGATAGAGAGATAGAGAGAAATAGAGGGAGACAGGCAGGCAGAAAGGCAGGCAGGTAAACAGGCAGACAGACATGCAGAAAGATAAACAGATAGATAGATAGTGAGTGAGTGAGATAGAGAGATAGATAGAGAGAGAGGAGACAGAAAGACAGACAGGCAGACAGATAGGCAGACAGGCATGCAGGAAGACAAACAGGCAGATAGATGGAGATCGAGTAGGAAAGATAGATAGAGAAAGATACACACACACACACACACACACACACACACACACACATATACACACACACACACACACACACACACACACACACACACACACCAACACATATATATATATATAAAGAGAGAGAGAGAGAGAGAGAGAGAGAGAGAGAGAGAGAGAGAGAGAGAGAGAGAGAGAGAGAGAGAGAGAGAGAGAGAGAGAAAGAGAGAGAGAGAGAGAGAGACAGAGAGAGAGAGAGGGAGAGAGAGAGAGAGAGGGAGAGAGAGAGAGAGAGAGAGAGAGAGAGAGAGAGAGAGAGAGAGAGAGAGAGAGAGAGAGAGAGAGAGAGAGAGAGAGAGAGAGAGAGAGAGAGAGAGAAGCGCGCGGGACACACATGAAACACCCCCTCACACACACACACACGCACACACACACATACGCACACGGTTTTAATTAAAGACTCGCCGATATTGCAAAGATACCGAGCGCGGATTCGTTGCAATATAATACCTGTTTATGACAAGGGACTCTAAATATCGAAGAAATATCGCAAGGACAGATTAGAAATAAAATGCAACAGGTGGAAACGACGCAACATATATATTCTGCAACATTACCTACATATACATGATGGAGAAGATTGTTTACCCGAATAGAAGCAATGGCCGAGCAAGGAGGAACTAAACACGGAGGAACTAAACAAGAAGGAACTAAACACGGAGGAACTAAACAAGGAGCGACGATGCCTTTGCTTCTAAAATCCATTTCCGAAAACTATGCTATAAAATGCATTCTCTTTAGGTTGCAGATTGACATTGTCTTGCAAGCGGTGAAAACATCGATGAGGAGGAGAATATGATAACAGGAAATAATAACATAGGAAAAGGTAAAATGGAATGGGGTGAGGGAGAGGGAGAAGGAGAGTGAGAAGGGGAGTGAGAAGGAGAGGAGGAAGGGAGGGAAAAGAGGAAAAGAGAGAGGGAGAAGGAGAGAGAGAGAGAGAGAGAGAGAGAGAGAGAGAGAGAGAGAGAGAGAGAGAGAGAGAGAGAGAGAGAGAGAGAGAGAGAGAGAGAGAGAGAGAGAGAGAGAGAGAGAGAGAGAGAGAGAGAGAGAGAGAGAGAGAGAGAGAGAGAGAGAGAGAGAGAGAGAGAGAGAGAGAGAGAGAGAGAGAGAGAGAGAGAGAGAGAGAGAGGAAGGAAAGGGGAAGTGTCTAGCTTACAATAGGATTTCGTTCATAAATTAGCTCAGACTTTTAAGAGGCAAATTTATCTTGTCGTAGAGCATTGTGAGTAATTATTAACTGCAGGGTTTACAAGTGTCTTTCATTGTTTGTTTGTTTGTTGCCGTTGAGAGAAAGAGAGAGAGAAGGAGGAAGATAAACAGGGAGAGAGAAAGAGTGTTAATGTGCCCCTCCATCTAAATCTATTATAAACTGCAGGGTTTTTACAGACATCTTTCATTACTTGTTTGAGTGTTGCCGCAGAGAGAAGGAAATAGATAAACAAATAAACTGTTTAAAAATCAGATTGCGCTTCTTTAAAGCTTTTATTTGCAATATCGTGGTATGCATAGTTATCAAAGGTTTGTTGCAAGCTCAACGATAAATCATTATGTATATTATTGAACATGAGCAAAACCGAATGGAAGGAGTGAGACACCATGAGCTTGAATGGAAAAGCTTAAACATATTCTACTTTAATTTTTATTTATCCTTTTTTTTGGGGGGGGGGGGGCGAGCTCATGTATTATTTCTTCTTGTTGAAAGATGGAACTAAAATAGTCACAGACAAGTAGAGGGAAGAGTGAATAGCAATAATAGCAGGATTAGAATGGGCGTGGTTTAAACGATGACGAAAACCACCCCAAAAAATAGCCAAAAGAAAAGAAAAAAAAAAAAAAAAAAAAAAAAAAAAAAAAAAAAAAAAAAAAAACAATAGAATCGCAAGCCACCGATAAAATGTAAAACGAAAAAGAGAATCTAATCGGGTTCAAGGCGATTGCTGAATTAGCGCAGTCGAGTTAATCCGCTCGCGACCGAGGTCAGCAACATTGCACTGTGAGTGGGTGCAATTGCTTGTGTAGCAGTAATTAAATAGATTGAAGGAAATGATGCTGAGAGTCGCCAATGAAGGAAATGATTCTGAGAGTCGCCAAGGAAAGAAATGAGGCTCTTGAAACTCGTGTAAATCATGCTGTGGGTCATAATGAATTTCAAAATGAAAACAGAGAAACAAGGTAATGAAATACTGAAGGATTTCTAGAAGACGTGCAGAGAAGCAACATTACTTCAACGGGCGAGTGCACAAAAAAAAAAAAAAAATGGCGGAAGTTATTGGAGTACTGAAACAGCCACAGAAATCGACAATAAAGTGGCTAACAATAAATCTGATGAATCACAGGAAACAAACTCGAAGCTACATCCGCCGACACGGCCAAGGTCAAAGATACCGTAGACAAAATGGAAAAGAAGATTGAAAAGAACACGAAGAAGACAACTTGGACGTTCATTAAAGAAGATAGTTATATTAGGTCTTACAGTTTGGATTTATACAACAAGGATAAGAAGCAGAATTTTGATATACTGACAGTCATAAATCCTGTATTAAAAAAAAAAGACATTGTTGTAAACCGAAAAAGTGGAATTTTCGAAAAAGGCAAAAATAACCGGAGTAAGTAACATTCTTAACTAAGTAAATGGTAACCGAGCAAGCTAAGAACATGGCAGAACACAAGAAAAATCGTAAAAGAGAAGCCCTAAACAAGGAAGAGAGGGAAACAAAAGAGACTAAATGAAGTCGAAAGCAAAACTGATGAAACACCAGAAGAGAAAAAGACTTTATTTGGAGGGAGAAAGGTCTCTAACCCAAGCAAGTCTACTTCTTCCAGGACGCAAAGCCAAGCAAGCATTTGTAGGTGAACAAATGCTGTTGTTTATACAAATGCAGAAGGCTTATTTTCGAAAATATTAGTTACAGATACAAATATCGAAACGATTAATCCATGCATGATATTCATTACTGAACTAAAACTTGACTCCTCTTTCGAAAGTGCAACAGATTAAAACATTAAAAAAAAAGATAGGACATTTGGCATGGATTGGGATAATAGCACTAACACACACACAAAAGAGATAAGTCAAGGTTAAATAATGGACTTGGTTATTGAATTATGAACGGGTCCGTAAAGGCATTACTTCGAATCATTGGAGACTAAATCTAAAGAAATATTATTGGCACAATAAACAGAGAAAGTTTAGATCCGAAAATGCAACTTCATTCATAGAGTGCAACATTCCTATAAATGGTAGATGAGTATTGCTTTCATGTTCTTAGAGACTTATAGACATAATTTTTTGAAATAAGTTTGTAGGAGACAGAAAGGGACGGCATGGATAGGCCGTTTATGCTTGACCTAATATTCACTGGAAAAAAACAACAACAAAAAAACTATATAAAGGATCTTAAATCCTGCTCTTTATTATGAAAAATTGATCTTGAAATGATTAAATTATGACATTAATTTTTAAAGAAGAAGAAAAAAAAAAATGAAGAGACAGAACTTTAAAGGAAGCACAACGATAAAAGCGGTGATTATCGAAGTTTAACAAAGTTCCTTGAGGACAAAATCTGGAATACATTTCAATGCGAAGAAGGGGGAAATCTATAACAAAAATATTGATAAATCTGTACCAGAACTCAAGACTGAAGTAATAAAAGACCACTAATGGTTCAATGAAACATAGGAGAGCGAGACTAAACAAACAGACCCCATTTCAGAGGGTAGAGGTCACAAGCAGCCTATGATGCAAGGATGGGAGAAACGAGTATTTTCAGGTCATTAGAGAGACCAAGAGAGATTTCGAGGACACCGTAATTAAATGCGCAAACAAACCAGAGCTTTAATTCGGCTGTATAAATGAGAGGACTAAAAAGCAATGATCAGATTGATGCCTTAAAAATGTATGAGATCCTAAATGAAAAATTCCAATCATTCTTTGTTCGAGGCAATTGCTTTGGGTTTCAAAGATGGGGAAACTTCTGGGAATTTATACGTGGTAGTAATTTTTTAAAGAAATTTCGGAAATGTTCAGATATTTCTCTCTGTTCATATTTCAAGCAAATTGCCTCTTGTATTATTTATGGAAAGTAGTATGAATTTAACAATAGCTTTTATAAAGCTTATGCATGTAACTATAAAATCTTAAAATGATAAATAGCTAAGAATTTTGACCAGTGATACGGATAAAAGATAAAGGCTTTCGAACTAATTGTATATGCTTTAAATGACAAAAATGGCCAACTTATTCAATATATCTTACTAAAAGTGCCGCATCGATCTTGTCGATGGACTGTTTATGATATGCAAAGACCCTTTATTAATTCTGACAAAAGTCAAAAACTGCTTCCACATAAATTATCAACCAAGA
>BOPN01003137.1:35000-37500 GCA_017312705.2 Penaeus japonicus | reverse complement strand
AATCCTTCGGGAGACCAATTGCTATACTACGCATACATCTCTGCGTGACTTCGGGGTGGTAAAAGGACAAACCCTCGGCCCTGAAGAATGAGGTCCCAACTCAAGATCATCAGCCTTAACGCTTAAGGGATGTCACTACCCAAAGCTGACCTTTTATCTAACCTCCATGCTGATATTCTTTGCATCCAGGAGTCTCATAAAACAGACATACCACATAAAATACCAGGAAGACATCTTGTCACTTTCCGTCCAAGTGCTATACACGGCTGTGCAATTTACATCCGGGACAAATCCTTGCTGAGAGGCCACAAAGACCTAACCTCAAACAGCATAGAGATTCTTGAAATGAGGACAATCCATCTGACATATTTCAGTATATAAACCACCTCCCATCCTTTCTGTTGGCTAACAACTTCCAAATTGATGGGAATGACCACTATTGTAATCGGTGGTTTCAATAGCCACAGCTTTTCCATATGGGGATATGAAAAGAAATACAGCAGGGTTGGTGACTTGTTGAGGAGTGGGCATGACCAAAATCTGATTTATTTTGAACAAACCTAAGGATAAACCATCATTCCTAAGTGCACGTTGGCGTAAGGTTATAATCTGACCTTGTATTTACATCTTCAAGGCTTCGCCAAAAGAATTTTAACAAAATGGCAGTCCTTATACCAAGAAAGTCCCAACACCGCCTATTATTTTCGAGATGCAACCTGTGACAAAACCAATCACAACTAAACCGAAGAACAGGTTTAATTTCCGTCGAGCAAACCGAGAAGCTTTTACAGCCGACCTTGAATACTCTATCGGAAACATGCCCCCGGTTTACAACTTATAGTATAACTCTTTCAAATCTCTTGTGTGGCACTCTGCTAAAAGCATTCAAGGGGTTGCAGGAAGGAAAACACCGGGATTAGACGACTACCAAAACTCTCTACCAAGACTATATCAAAGCTATAGAGAACGACCCAGTAGATGAACACACAATCAATCTGGGCGATGAGCTCACTAATAGCCTCTCTTTCAGCCGCTCGTAAAGGAATGGATGGAGACTGTGACAAGTGTGGATATGACCCACAACAGTAAAATGGCTTGGAAAACAATAAACAAGCTAAACAGCTTAAATTCAAAACCAAGCACAGCCGCAACAGTGACGCCTAACCAGGTTGCCCATCAACTACTGATTAACGGGAAACCACTGCAAAGAGAAAAGGGCTATTTGAAGAAAATGAAGGAGCAGATGAGTGAAGTTCTCCAGGTGTCCAATGATCCCCCCCCCCCTTCTCGATAGAAGAACTAAAGAAGGGCATGAAAGACCCTAAGGCCGGTAAGGCATCTGGACTTGACGGCATAACAACTGAGATGATCCAACACTTTGGGCCTAAAGCTCTTGACTGGACTCTCATGCTATTTAACAACTGTGCAACTGAATGCCGTATACCCAGGATATGGAGAAGAGCAAAGGTTGTTGCCCTCCTTAAACCTGAGAAAGACCCCTCACTCCCGACAAGCTACCGTCCAGTATCTCTCCTCTGTGTACTATACAAATTATAGGAACGTCTAATTCTGGCACCAACAGTAGAAAACCAGCTTTCTTTGGACCAAGCTGGCTTTAGAGAAGGTCGCTCGTGTTCTGGTTAGGTACTTAACCTAACCCTATTCATTGAGGATGGGTATGAAGCTGCAAAGACAACCGGGACAGTATTTATAGACCTGACAGCAGCATATGACACCATCAACCACCGAGCACTGTTACTGAAAGTCGACCAGATGATTAAAAACACCAAGGTTGTTCACATAATTGAATCACTCTTAAGGAATCGACGATTCTTTGTGGAGATAGATGGAAAGAAGAGTCGGTGGCGGCCACAAAAGAACGGCCTGCCACAGGGATCTGTACTTGCGCCGACTTGTTCAACATCCACACCAATGATCTCCATCATTCCACGGATATCCATGAGTTCATCTATGCGGATGACCTTTTTGTCTTGCAACTCAGAACAAAAACCACACAGTGATTGAGAGGAGGCTATCCGACGCCCTTAACCTTCTCTTTGGTTACTACAAAAATGATGCCAAATTCCAATCCTGGAAAGACCAAGGTGTGTAGTTTCCATCTCAACAACCGAATGGCCAAAAGCACCTTGAAGATCCAATGGGAAGGAAAACAGCTGGAAAACACACCAACACCAGTGTATTTAGGCGTCACATTGGATCGAACCCTGTCTTTTAAAGCCCATGTTGAAAAAGTCCGCAAAAAGAGCTATATAGAATGCAACTTGATTAGCTTGCTAGCCAACTCAAAGTTGGGCAGCCCCACAAACGCTTCGCACAACATCGCTGGCGTTATGCTATTCCACGGCCGAGTACTGCGCTGCTGTCTGGTGCCGTTCTGCACATGCCCACCGTGTGAACGCTGAATTAAATAGAGTGTGCCGAACAATAACTGGGAATCTTAAGACCACTCCTTTACCGGCACTCTACAGATTAAGTGGCA
>BOPN01003137.1:22500-25000 GCA_017312705.2 Penaeus japonicus | reverse complement strand
GTTCTGGTTTATTTTCTTTATTTTTTTTTTCTTCTCGTTGTTTGGAGGCTCAGTTTGAGCTTTTCTCCCGATATTTGTCCTTGTGTTCGGGCCTAAGCTCTCTGCAGTGATTCGGACAAGTTGCTTGACAGGAATGGGGTGCCATCTTCATCTTATCTTATCTATTTCGTCTTTTGTCTCGGGAACTTAAATCTTTGTCCTAAGAATCACCATTTTGTTCTGAACTAGGCGCTTTTCTTGTCTTTTTTTTGTGAAGATAAAATAAAATTAATTAAGAAGAAAGTAAGAAAAAAAACAAAAACAATTGCAACGTTGTCCAAACGTGTGATTTTTGGCTTCGAGGCTTTCACACCCGACCTCTTTTCTCTCTCTCTCTCTCTCTCTTTCTCTCTTTCTCTCTCTCTCACTTTCTCTCGGGTTCCCTCCTTTTGCCAATAATCAATGGCGGTTTTTCGGGCTCACTTCTACTTCCTTCCTTCCTGTTATTTGTTTACACTTCGTCGTCTATTCACTCTCTTGGTGCTCGTAAGGGCCAGATTGGCTTGCGTCTGTAGGGGGAGAGAAAACAGTGTTACTCTCGTATTTGTTTTGTGGATTCTCTCTCTTAGTGGCAGAATTAGGATATCAGGATAATATCATAATATTATATTAGTAATGATGATAATAGTAAAAGTAGTGGTAATAATAATACTAATACTAACACTAATAAATGCTAATATTAATACTAATACAGATACTGATACTAATGATTATCATGATGATAATGATTATCATGATAATAATAAAAATGATAAAAATGACAATAATAGAGATTATGGTAATGGTGCTGATAATAACAATGATAATAATAGCAATGATAATAATAATAATCATGATGATAATAGAAATGATAGCACCAATAATAGTAATGATAGTTATAATGATGATGGTGATAATGATGATTTTGTTGATGATGATACTACTAATAATATATAGGATAACAATGATGATGGCAATAATGATAATATTAGTAATAATGATAATAATGACAATAATAACAAAGATATTGAGGATAATGAGGATAATAATAAAGTTGATAATGATGATAATAATGATAATCGCAATAATAATGATAATAGCAACCAAAATGATAATCATAATGGTGATAAAATAATAATACGATAAGGATGATAATAATAATGATAATACTAATAATGGGAGTAACGATAGGGATGGTAATGATGACAATAACGATGATTATGATAACAATATCAATGATGATGAGAATGATAATATGACTACTAATAAATACAGTTATGATAATGATAATGATGATACTAACAACAACAAAAACAACAATGATAACAGTGATAACAGAATTATACCGATAATAATAATAACAATGATAATGATAATAATAATGATAACGATTATCATAATTATTAGAATGATAATAATAATATTAGTGATAATAATTATAGAAATAAAGATGATAAAAACAATGATAATGATAATAACAATCATATCAATAAGAACAATAATGATAATGATAATAATATTGAAAATGATATACTAATAACAATGATAATAGCAGTAACGATAATTATGAAAATTATAACAACATTAATAACAATAGTAATGATAATAATGATGATAGTAATGATAATAATGACATTTACGATGACAATGATAGTAACAATAACAATGATGATAATAGTTATGAGGATGATAATGGTAATATTAAAGTGATAATCATGATTATAATAATAATGATAGTAATAACGATAAGGATGATAATAGCGATAATAATAATGATGATGGCGATGATAATGATGGTAATGAAAATAAGAAACAAGGGCTAATAAGAATCAAGATAACGCTAAAGCCAATGATAATGCTAATAGTAACAGTAATGATAATTAGTGAACAGAGTTGAGTGAGTCAAATGTTGATAAGGGCAAAAGGGAGACTGATTAACTTAACGACGCAAAAAGATGAAAAACAATGAGGATGATAGTGACAAGAAGAGTGATAATAATGATAATGAGAGTTCAGTTCAGTTCAGAGAGATTCGCGAAGACGTCGCTTCGTCCGGGCTATATGCACGAAGCGGCCCGGTCTCTGCCAGCTATAAGTGTTAATAATGATTATGTTAATACTACTAATAAAGTCTGTTCGCTCAAGTCTGAAGGGAAGGTCGTGGGAACACTGGCTCTCCGCTGGGCCTCGGAAGTGCCACCTGGCAACTCTCAACCTGAAGCAGCTCTAGGTAGCATTACTGAAAAGATTTGTAGTGAAAGCATTAGCAGCAACGTCGCTAATGGCAACGATAATGCTAACAATACAGTACCGATGTAATGATAACGACAATTACACTTTTACCATTGTTATTATGATTGTCAATGATAATGATAAGATTTATGATAACATGATGTCCATCATTGACCATTATCGTGATGATTATGGTAAGATGATGATGATGATAATGATAATGAAAATGATAATGATAATGATAATGATA
>BOPN01003136.1:139445-141945 GCA_017312705.2 Penaeus japonicus | reverse complement strand
CACGCTAATGTAACTCAGACCCAATTACCAGTCTGAATGGCGTCATGAGTTTAGATAGAATTATGATTGTTGTATCATAAACCTACCATCCGTGAGGCTGGATGATATGTTAGGGATTGAGGTATGGCTACCTTGATATTAAAACACATATAATGTTGCGAATATGATATGTCATGCATGGCTAGCTCAAGCCTTGGCTTGGCTTGTAGCACCTTCTTTATTGACTGTCTGACCTGGTGTAGCTATTAAGAAAATGGAAGGGGAATGTAGCCAGTTTGTATCGCGTCTGTTCGGTATGAAGGTTGTTCTTTTCCTGCAGTGCATCTGTGCAACGTGAGGCCGAATTTTACTAAATTGGTTGCCTGACTGTAACCAGACGCTGGGAGGTCAGCCTGGGACTCATGATCTTTATTGAGGCACCTTTGTCTGAAAGGTAGAAAGAGAGGGACATAAACATCATTTAAATAAATCTCACTAACAAATTATATGCTGCGTTTTTTTTTTTTTTTTTTTTTCTTAAACGTGTTGAATGCAGACAGGTGTTCATAATGAGAAATAGTTACCTTCATCTACGAGTAACAGGAAGGGCACAGTATTGAGATCCAGGTAGTCAAAGGGTCCCCGCCCATCCTCACGCACGTGGTCCCAGGGTCAAACACTCGGAGGAGAGGAAGGACACACAAAGGGCCTGTTGGGGGGCGCAACGCGGCGTTGATATACTGGGAATCTTATGTTATGTCTTACAATATACAATCTGTGGCTCGTACTGATATATATCAACCTTATCAGTTATGATTGGATTAAAAGAAGTCAAGTGGATCCTCCCTCCCTCCCTCTCTCTCTCTCTCTCTCTCTCTCTCTCTCTCTCTCTCTCTCTCTCTCTCTCTCTCTCTCTCTCTCTCTCTCTCTCTCTCTCTCTCTCTCTCTCTCTCTCTCTCTCTCTCTCTCTCTCTCTCTCTCTCTTTCTCTCTTTCTCTCTCTCTCTATCTCTCTCTATCTCTCTCTATCTCTCTCTTCCTCTCTCTCACTCTCTCTCTTTTATGGGAATAATTAGTTGTTTTCTGGACCATGTGTTTCTTTTAACCATACCTGCCATAGTTTTTGGACCAGTACATTTTTCCTGGTTAAAGGACATTTGAATAGAGGTCAGTATTAAAAAATGAATATTGTAATAAATATTCCTCAAACCACAATCCTACAAGCCACTCTGTACACCTCTTGGGTGACCGGTAAACAACGCGAGTGTATATTGATCATACTATAAATACGCGCTGAATGGCCCTGTTCTCTTCTCCGGTCTTTCAATCATGGTCAAGAGGAAGGAGGAGGGAATGGGAAGACAGAAGAGAGAAGAGGGAAGAGGGGAAGAGAGCGACAGAAAAGAGAGAGAGAGGCAAAGCTGTAGACGTTTAGGGACATAGATGAGGTTAAGTAGGGTAGACGACAGAAGTTCTCGGTTCCTCTAGCACATAAACACTGTGTAAGTATAAAGGCTATGACAATTTTATTAATAGGTAATCCAGGAATCTTTTTATACATCATCATCAAGGCAAATGTAGATAGATATAACCTTTCCGCATAAGCACACTTTGACATATGCTCGGAAGAATGCGCCCGAGCGCGAACACACACACAGACACACACACACACACACACACACGCAGACACACACACACCCAGGTTTCCCTTGCCGCCCAGCAGCAGCCGCCCAAGGCGCGCCTCACCTGAGTTACACCAGCGTGCCGGGCTTCATCATGGCTTCGGGAGAAAAGATGTACTTGGTTTCGGGCGAACAGCGCTCGTCCGCGTGCGCCGCGTGCGCCGCGGAGTTGGTCCGCGTGAGGGTGGTGGTCCCCGTGGGCGAGGCGTTGCCCCGCGGGGAGTCGAGCTTGCCTCCGCCCGCCCGCTGGTACGGCGGCGGGGGCGGCGACCCGTACGAGTTGTTGCGGTGCGGCGAGTACGGCGAGGAGTGTCGCGGCACCGCGGGGCCCGTGCCGTTGTGTCTCAGCGTCGGGGACTCGGCGTAGTTGGTGCCGGCGACGCCAGTGCCGTTGCCAACAGGCGGGCCATGGCCCCGGGACCCGCGCTTGATGGTACAGTAGTCCGACGCCGTGGAGGACGGGGGCGTCGGCGTGCTGTAGGTGTCTAGGTCTCCGAAGGAGGCCCGGCGCCCATTGGGCACGGGGGCGTAGTCGCGGCCGCTGTAGTCGACGAAGGGAACGTAGCCCCGCCCGCCGTCAGCGTCCTGCAACGGGTGGAACATTTATTATTGTTATTGTTACCAAGCGCAGTATCATCATCAACCTGATCGTGTCGATCTTTTTCCACTGTTTATATTGAAGTCAACATCAGAGCATAAATAAATAATCAAACCCAACAATAATTCCCTCTGTTCATCCCCGGTACCTCTTCTTCCTCATCAACAAATCGTTTGTTTACAAATGACTGATTGATAACCAAGCAATTATTGACTGACACACATCGTTATAAATTTTTGGAG
>BOPN01003136.1:80234-85234 GCA_017312705.2 Penaeus japonicus | reverse complement strand
ATAACCATTATTCTTTTGTCAGTATTATCATCACTGGTTATATCATGCTATTACTATTACCATCAATACTGTCATTATTGTTATTATTATTGTTATCATGATTACTATCATTGTTATCATCATTGTTAACATGATCATTATCATTATCATGCCATTATTATGATTTTCATTATTTTTATCATTGTTATTGTTAACATTATTGTTATCATAATCATCATTACAATCATTATTGCTATCACTGTCATAATTTATATTATTATTAATACAATCATTATAATTATCATTATCATTATTATTTTGCCATGGATATCTTCGTCATCATCACCATCATCTTCATTATCTTCATCATCCTCATGATTATCATCATTATTATCATCATCTTTACCATTATTGTTATTATTATTATAATTTTTGTTACAGTTATTGATGTCATCATTGTTATTCTTATTATTATCATAATTACTAATAGTATCATTATCAGCATTATTGTCGTTGTTATTTTCATTACCATCATCATCATCATCATCATCATAACTATTATCATTGTTTAGATTACTATTGTTGTTCTTATTATCATTATTGTTGATATCATTATTATTACTCTCATTAATTTTATAATCATCATTTTCATTATTATTATCGGTATCATTAATATCATCAATACTATCATCATTATAACTATTGTTATAAATATCTTGATTTTTATCATTGTATCATTTCTATTATCATTATCATTCTTTACTAACATTATTACCATTACTGGTTTTTATCGCTATCATCTTACTAATATCAATATCATCATTATCATAGTTTTCAGTATCTTCATCATCATAATCATTATCATTATTATTATCATTATTGTCTTTTTCCTGTTTATCATCATTACTATCATTGTTATCTTTTGTTATCATCATCCTCATTATTTTTTTCATTATAATATTATCATTCTTACAATTAAGATCATCACTATTATCATTATTTATAAATTTGTGATAATTATTGTTATCGTTATGATGATGATTATTATTATTGTTGTTGTCAAGATTATCATTATCATCATTATTATTTCTTTCAGATTATCATTATTATCATCATTCGTTTTGTTATAATCATCCTTATTAATACTGTTATTATCATTATTGTCTTCATTATCATTGTTATTATCATCAATATCATAATCATCATTACTATTTTTATTAATACTATTATTATTAATGCTATTATCACCATCATTATTATTATTATCATTATCATCCTTATTGTTATAAGTATCATCCTCGTTATCATTACAACCATAATCATTATTATCTTGAGTTTATTTAAAAATCCATGACATTTTCTTTGCTTCAGACGACTGCCTTTCTCAGTATGTTCTCTTAATTCGTGCACGTCCGGTGTCACTTCACCGATCCTCAGTCCTCACTTCGCCTCTCACTCTCCCGCCCTCCCTTACTCTCGACGTCTCTGGTCGATCATCTCTCCATTGTGCGTTATAGCTCATGTCTCTTGTATTAATTTCGCCCCTGCCGCACTCCATCCATTTGTCCTTTTAGCGTGTTAGCCCGAGCTCTCCCTCTTCCTTCTATGTGTTCCTCTGCATTCAGACCTCGCTTTTCTCCCCTCTTCTAAAGCATCTTACTTATTTCCTTTTTTTTATAGGTGTTCCTTTTAACTCCTTTCGCATGTTCTCCACACCTCTGTGCTCCTCACTTCAGTAACTCCACTTAAATGCAGACTGAGTGGCTGTTTTCCTTGCCTGGACATGACCAGTCAGCTTTATGTGGTAACTTTATCCCTTCTGCTGTTAGTTATGTACTATTTTACTGCTGGTTATGTTGCAGTGAGGCCAGTGGAAGTGGGGGAAAAGTTCACGGCCTGTTTTTTCTTTCTGCTTTTTAATCTCGAGCGTTTGCAGTCAGTGGTTTGAAGGACATTGGCGAAATTCTTCTTCTGTTTGACGTAGGATGGACTCGCTTTGTGGCTTGCCAACAGAATTGTCATTTAGCCAGAATGTTATACCGATCCCTGAAACGTTGCGCATGAGATTAAGTCTTTAACAAGCAGAGAGGAACCTTAGTGCTAGTGAAATATGACCCTTTGAGACCGTAGAGTCCGCAGCCACTGAACAACTGAGCAGAAATAAACCATGCCAATAAAATACAAATAAATTTTATGTACTGAGGATATAAACAGAGTAAGGTAGTCTATTCACTTCTTTTAAACAGCAGTGAAATACTCGTATCTTCTGAACTTCTTCAAAGTGATACATTTACATTAATACTTATAAACACACACACACTTACACACTCGTATGTATATTTATGTATATGTGTGTGTATATATATATATATATTATATATATATATATATATATATATATATATATATATATATATATTTATATATATATATGTATATATATATATATATATATTTATATATATATATATATATATATATATATATATATATATATATATATATATATATATATATATATATATATATACATATATATATACAAAGTATACATGCACACATATATACATATATATATACATATATATATATATATATATATATATATATATATATATATATATATATATATATATATATACATATACATACATATATATATATATATATATATATATATATATATATATATACATATACATATATACACATACATATACACACATACACCCACACACACATACATACACACACACACACACACACATACACACACACACACACGTCCACATCTATATATAACGGACGCAATGTACGAAACACTTAGATTTACATCCGGAACACAAACTCTGTTAAAAGCTCGCCGACAAAGCATGTAAGGCTACGCTTTCCCCGAGAAGCAGGCGACAGGCAAGGTCTTTCGGGTGCATTCAGTGTGGGCGTAGATCATATGTCTAGATTCCGATATGCATTTTTTAGCATAATTGCTCAATATTGACCAATAACGCTGCTCGTTTCTGCTTTTTTTTCTTCTTCTTCTTCTTCTTCTTCTTCTTCTTGCAGACTAGCTTTGCTGTCTGTGATACGTGCAATCTCATTCTTATTTCTTTGTTTGTTCTTGAGGTTTCTTTCATTTCAACTTTTCAGCAGTGTAAAGCAGATTTTATTTACTCATGTTTATGCTTATAGAATAGACAGATATGTGAGGAGCAACGGAGAGACAGGAGATAGAAGATAGGGAAATGATAGAAAGATTACATATACACATTCTCTAAGAGGAAAAACATGTAATAAAAATATGTATGAATGTCTGTATGGACATACACACAAATCATTTCAAGGCATCCTTTTTGAACATCACATCCCTTTTACACGTACATTCCCTTCCTAGTGTGCTATTTACACATTTCTCATTCTGTTACTGTTCGTATTTAAAAGGACTCCAAGATGCAAAGTGTAACTCCGACCCTCCCCCCCTCTCTCTATCTCTCTGTCTCTCTCTCTCACACACACACATGCATACACTCACTCACTCTCTCTCTTTCACACACACACACACACACATACTCACTCTCTCTCGCTCTTTCTCTCTCTCTCTCTCTCTCTCTCTCTCTCTCTCTCTCTCTCTCTCTCTCTCTTTATCCTACTTCAAACATACTCTATACACCCCCCTCTCCCCTTGTATCCTCCTTCTCCCTACCCCCCCCCCCCCCGCTTCCTTCTCCCACCATCCTTCCCCCCCTTTCCTTCTCTCTCTCACTTACCTCCTCTCCTCTCCCCTCCCCCCTCCCTCCCGTCTCCGAACGCTCGAGTGGTTCCCTCAGGCACCCTCAGCCGAAAGCCCCTTCCTAAATGCTTCAAAAGAAAATCTGCCGCGCTATTATATTCTTTTAGTCACCCATACAATTTTTTGGAGGATTATTGCATGGGGGAGGGAGGGGAAAGGGGGGGGGGGGTTATAGGAAGGGAAGATATATGAGAGGGAGGTACGGTGGGAAGGAGGGAAGGTGGAAAGTAGGAAGGAGGGAAACAGGGAGGGGGAAGGGCCGGAAGGAAGGAAAGAAGGAAGTAATGGATGAAAGGAAGAAGGGAGGAAGGAAAGGATAAAAGATAGAGGGTGTGTGTGTAGGGGGGGGGGGTGATGAGAAGGTGAGAAGGTAGGTTGGAAAGAAGGAAAGAAGAAGGAGGATTTGTGAAGGAACAAGCATGAGGAGAGGGAGGGGACGAGGTTAGATGAGTTCGGAAAAGGAAAAATAATAACATGAATTCAGAAAATTCAGAAAAAGTTGTGCAGAAATGTTTAGTAGGATTTTCATATAAAATATGTCTGTTATAAAATAATGATGAATAAGTAGGTATATACACTGAAATAATTACTGTAGAAATGGTCCATCTCTTTATCCGTTTGTTACGGAAAGATCTGATAAAGAAAAAAAAAAAAAAAAAAAATTTGTTTTGAATATTTCACTTTATGGGTTTTCTCGTTTCTGAAGTTCAAATAGATGACACAACGAAGAAAAAATCGAAAACGAAAATTTATAGATATCAAAATATTCTGTCTTTCATTTTCATTTTTCATTTTTCATTTGTCTTTCATTTATTTCTTTTTGTTATTTCTTTTTCTTTTTCTTTATTATTTTTTTTATTCTCAGTTTATCTTCTACGTTTTCCCATTTCTCTTTTACTCTTTTCTCTCTCATTTTCTATCTTTTACACGCTTTCCTTATTTACCTTTCCATTCATCTGACTATCTATATAAATCAATGTTTACATTTACATTCCTCTCGGACCCCTTGGCGGTGTACACTTACCTATGTTACTATGCACGAAAACATACCTTCTTCTAGGAGAACATCTACTTTAACGTTTGACATCAAAGAGGGTAGAAAATCGGCGTTCTTTTTCTCTCGCATATTCTTTTTCATATTTTCTTTCTTTTTCTTGGCTTTATTTTTTAAATTACCTGACAACACACACACACACACGTGTGTGTGTGTGTGTGTGTGTGTGTGTCTGTGTGT
>BOPN01003136.1:23507-26007 GCA_017312705.2 Penaeus japonicus | reverse complement strand
TAGAAATAGAGAGAGAGAGAGAGCCGCATGGAAATAGGAGGAAAGGAGGATTAAAAGTACACTTCCAAGACTGTCAACCCAATTGGTAATATGCTGTTAGCAGAGAGAGAAGATAATGATAATAACGGAAACAAATATTATAATGATAAACATAATAGATAATGATAGTAAAATTATAGTAACAAACATAATAAATAGTAATAGTAACATAATGATAATAACAATAAAACAAGTAATGATGATAATGATAATAATAATTACGATAATGATAATGATAATATCAATGAAAATATTAACAATAATGACAATAGTGGTTAGATAACAACAACAATAATGACAATAATGATAACGAAAACAACAACAACAATAATGACAGTAATGATAAAAAAAACAAGGATAATCATGATAATGAAGAGAAAATACAGACGCCTGGCTATTACGGTGGTAACGCGCCGGCCTCACATCCCCGTTACCGGCAGATCAAGCCCCGTCCGAGTTTCCACTGTCTCCTGGCGGTCACTGCCATGGTTGGGCACCACGGTGGGTAAGGACCAAGCTCAAATCGAGTCAACACTCGTTGGCACACTACCACGACTCGGCACTCGCTGACAAAGGTGGGCTCGCCATAGTGCATATGAGCCAGGCGAAGCATCAGCTCCCCAAATCTGGCTTATCCTTATGAACAACTACAAGAACAGCAGAAGCAACAAGAATAATAATGATGTTGATAACGATAATGATGATGATGATAATAAAGATAACGATAATGATAATGATGATGACACAGACTCTCTTAGCATGAGCTTCGCAGATACCGAGGCCGACCCCAAAATCTATTCATCATAGACTATTCATAATGAACTGTTTCCTGTGCAATAGACAACTCGCACATTATTTTTTACCGTGAGTCTGCAATTACCTATCGTACGATCCTGCACACAACCAACGTGGTGGCGACCTGATAAAGAACCGGTATTGGCTGCTTTATCTATTCGGTTGGGTTTATAGGAGTACTAGTTGTAATATCAGAAATATGATAACGATAACAAAAGCAATAAAAGTAATGATAATAGTTATGATTAGGGTGATAATGATAGATACTAACAATAAGGATAACAATGATAATAACAAAAATGATAATGATCATAATTACTTTAATTATAATAATGATATTGATAATTATACCGATGAAAATTATAATAATATCCATAATAAAAAAAAATCAATGAAACAGAGGTAGAGCAAATAGAAGAAAGAAAATTCAATGAACAAAAATCCATTGCATGATTATTTGACATTCGCATGACAGACTCTCCCGATAAGAAACCGAAGAAATCATCATGCATCCTCTGCTCCAGCAACATTCCAGGAAAGACACTTCTTCTTGCTCTGCCTCCTCTCCCTTCTTTGTAGATTCGTTCTCCTTAACTCAATAAACAAAAAGTTTTATCTTCCGCCTGTAAGACTTTCTGAACTTCAAAGGTCTGCTTGCTGTGGCCTTGCTCTTACTTTTGTATGATTAGCAAACTTAGGGACAGCCACAAGTGAGCGGGGGCGGGTTGTATGCTGTGTGGCAAGGGGCTGGCTTTGCGATCGGGGTGTTTGGTACTTTTTCTTTCTCTTCTTCTTCTTCTTCTTTTATTTTATACTTTTCCTTTTCTTAGTTTTTTTTTCATTTTTCTGATTATTTCTTCTTCTTTCTCCTCTTTTCTTCTTCTTCTCCCTCTTCCTTTTTTTCTTCTTTTTCTTCATCTTACTTGTCATTTTTTTTCTGCATTTTCTCTGCCATCTTCTTCTTCTTCTTCCTCCCCCTCTTTCTCTTCGTCTACTTCTTTCCTTCTTCCTGTTCCTCTTCTTTTTTATTCCTCTTCTTCTCCTTCGTCACTATCTTATATATATCTGTCTCTCTGAATTGCTCTCAGTCAGTTTATCTGTATATCCCTCTGTGTGTGATTGTTTGTCTGTCTTTCAATCTGTCTCTCTGCTTATCTGTCTGTCTGTTTGTTTGTTTGCCAACCAATTATATCCATCTCTATGTATTTCTCTCTCTATCTTTATCTTTTCTTCTTCTTATTTTAATCACTAAAACAAGCAAGTGTTTCAGTAACATGAGAACCCCAAAAGAAAAATACTCAAAATACATTTACCCTTCCAGTGCATACTGCATTTAAAATGAAGTCATGTGATATTAAGTAAAATCCTTTCTTAAACAACATTCATACAACATTATCTTATACAAATTTCACTCACTGATTTCTTGCACTGCATTCATGTAACACACATCTTATCCTGCATCCACCCATGTATTTCTTATAACAGGTCCATATTAGATACCACTCTGACATTAATATCTCACAGTACATTCCTATATTTCCTATACTCCATGTGTTTAGCTGTTCTGTCTCGGAGCCCTCAAAGGAGCCTGTGTGTTTGCCCCAACCCTCTCAATCACGGAACTAATTTGGCACCTTGTAAGGGACTTTCTGCTGATTGTGTATTC
>BOPN01003136.1:16007-21007 GCA_017312705.2 Penaeus japonicus | reverse complement strand
TATTATTATTATTATTATTATTATCACCATTGTCATTATTACCATTATTATCATTATGATCATCTTTTTCATCATTTTTAACGATATTAATGCTATTGATACTGTTATTCTTAATATTAGTATCATTATCATTGTTATCGTTATCATGGTTATCCTCATCATCATTATTGTCATTATTATCATCATTATTATTATTATCATTATCCTTTTATTGTTATTACTATCATCATCATTATTATCATTATTATTACTATCATTGCATGAAAAGATAGATAAGTTGGTAGAACATCTAATATGCTTTTAACCTGCTATGCGGTAATCAGTCATAGAGCATTTATAATGATTTATTTAAGGGACCTTCAAAAAAAAAAAAAAAAAAAAAAAAACGGAACGCAATATCAGATATCGATTTATGTACTCTAACTGCCTCTACGACTGTGACTTTATTACGGACAAAGTTGAATGATGGAATGGGTCAACCTGTATTATATATATATATATATATATATATATATATATATATATATATATATATATATATATATATATATGTATATATATATATATATATAGCTTTTTTTTCTTTTTTTTTTTTTTTTCTTTTTTTTTTTTTTGTAATACCAACGAAAAGACATAAGCAGATTATGTGGTGGGCGAAGCTACCCAGTGGGAGTTTATTTCTTGTCATCCAGTAAATGTGGTTATTGGTGTTGGTAAAATGTACGGATGATAATAGTGATGGTAAGAAAATATATAAAGAATAATGGCAAGTGATGAAATTAGATGGATGATGATGATGGTGATAGCGATGATGATGGTAATGATGATGGTTATGAAGAGAATGAAGATGAAAATGATGATGATGATGATGATCATCATCATCATCATCAATCATCATCATCACCATCATAACTATAATAACAATAATGATAATAATAGTAATAGTAATGATAATAATGACAATGATAAAAACAATATCGAAAGTAATGATAATATTGATTATGACAATAATAATGATAGATAATAATAATAATAAAAGTAGATGACAATGATGATAAGAAAACAATAATGATGATAATAAGGATAGTAGGAATAGTCTCAGAAAAAAACAATTTTCCTTATTATCAATATTTCTAATCACAATATACAAGCAGACAGAGCCATTCATTAAAGCAAAAAGACGCATTAAGCAAACACTCAAGCTTGTGGACAAAAAAATGATTAATTACTTCCCTGATGATGTGGACATAACTTTAAAAGATAAGTCGAAATTTAGAAATGAAATTAATGAAAAAAAAGAAAAAAAAAACATTTATTCTATAATGCTTCATCAAATCTGAAATATGAACGATTTATACATACGTTTTTTTATCATTTGTTTGAGATATATACATAAAAAAAGTTATGCCCCAGTATTGAAAATGGATAACTCACTCGACCCAACTTTCGCAAGCCAACGAAGATAAATGCAATTAATAAAAGCCTGACTCATCTCTCTAACTTCCTGACATCAATCAACCATCCCGAGAAGACAACTGGGGGGGAGGGGGGGGGTATAGATTGGCTGGACATTATTCAAATTCAGCTCCCCCCTCCCCCCCTCTCTCTCTCTCTCTTTCTCTCGCTCTCTCTCTTTCTCTTGCTCTCTCTCTTTCTCTTTTTCTCTCTCCCTCTCTCTCTCTCTCTGTCTCTTTCTCTCTCTCTCTCTCTCTCTCTGTCTCTCTCTTTCTCTCTCTCTCTCTCTGTCTCTCTCTCTCTCGCTCTCGCTCTCTTTCTATCTCTCTCTCTTTCTCTCTGTCTATCTCTTTCTCTCTCTCTCTCTCTGCCTCTCTCTCTCTCGCCCTCGCTCTCTTTCTATCTCTCTCTTCTTTCGCTCCTGATCTTCCACTGCTCCTGTCCTTGTCTTTGTTTCTTGTGTATTCTTCTCTCCTTCTTCTTCTGTCCCTATTTTTTTCTCCTTCTCTCTCCTTTTCCTTTCTTTTTTCACTCTTTCTCTTCCTCTATTCCTGGCCTTTCCTTTGTTCTCTCTCTCTCTCTCTCTCTCTCTCTCTCTCTCTCTCTCTCTCTCTCTCTCTGTGTGTGTGTGTTTGTGTGTGTGTGTGTTTCCTCCTGTCCTTCCCTACTCTCTGTTTTTCCTCTTTTTCCCCTTGTCCCTCTCCCCCCATTTTTTCTCCTGCTCTCCCTTCTTTACGTCCTCTTCTTCTTTTAATTCTCCACCTACTTTTTTCGCTTTGTCTCGTTATCATTTTCCCTTCCTATCTATATATTTTTTTTCATATTCATTTCTTTCCATTTCTCTCTCCCTTCTCTTGTTCTGTCATCCCAAAGAAATCGTAAAATTCAGAGAGATCGACCTCACTTTTATTTATGCTTCTCTACCTTTTTGTTTTTGTTTTCTGAAATGGAAAAAAGGAAAGAAAAATCCGAGCCCTTTATGAAGTCAGCGAAGTTTGCACGAAAAAAAGAGAAATCATTCGTGTCATCGTGTAAAAGAAGAAAAAAAAAAAACTTTTTTTTTTCGTTATATTTTTTTTTCCGAAGGAGAGAGAGAGAGGAAAACCCATATGAGAATCGAGACAGTATCTAAACAGAATCGAAGATACAGTCTGATTGGAAGTAGTTCTTATATTCCTGAATAGCATCCTAATCATTTCCGCTCCATAGACTTCAGCGTCGCCTCCAGAGTCGCATTGTTTTCACATTGTCTATTGCACATTTTACGAAATATTATTGGAACGATTGCCACGCCCATCGTCTGGGGGATGGTTGACGAAGGCAAGTGTACATGTACAAAGAGCATCGTGTCCTTCGCACCTTTATGACTGTCGTGTCGGTACGATGGCCATGGCAACAGGGAGCGACTAGGAATGCGGCCGTAGGTGCTATCACTGCATGCCATGTTGTCTCCTCTGATTGATCGCCTTCTCTCTCTCTCATTCTTTTTTTTTCTTTTCTTTTCTTTTCTTTTCTTTTCTTTCAGTATAGTGGTATTATCGTAATACAAAAGGGTAACGCAATCATAATTACCAAATCGATTACCCTGAAGTTGATGGGGAAAAAAATAAAAGATAAATGTTTCGTAAACTACCCTACGCTGAACAGTGAACAGAATATATGGGCAAATAACTAAATGCATGACTGATATATGTATCGTAATCATTAGCCATGAAAAATACCATGAACCATTTGTCAAACAGGTGGCTATATTAATGGAAGCCTGGGATTACAGTTCGTCGCCGTCCATATACATGCAACATATTGCTCTTTACTGTAATCCCCATATCAATGTGCACGATGCACCATTGGTTTAGATAAATTAGCATATCAGTAAAGAAGAGGTCTTATTAATTCACAAATTAATATGTTAATACTAACAAATTGCGATATTAATAACTAAAAATGCCATAATTGCAATTCATCACTAAGCTCCTTTGTGCACCATTATGTACCCAACTTCACCTGTCATTCACTGAATATATACCTGTGTCTCACTGAATTGCTAAAATTCACTCTATTCATTATTCAAGTCACTTCTCTTGACCTTTAGAATTTAGTTAAAAGATTCTAAATGACATGGAAAGGAAAATAAGCAAACGAATACAGACAAACGCAATCACGTCATGAGCAATTTAGAATGAAAATAAATATTCGCATTAAAAGAAATAATTAGGTTGGCTGGTTGTACGAGATATCTCAGTATAATGGATTCATAAACGAAAAGATTAAGGTAAGAACTGATTAATAAGTATTTTGTTTAGTTTTATAATTCAATCATTTTATTTTTCAATAAGCAATAATAATGATTTCAGAACTTTTCATAACTTATTTTTGAAAAGTTAGTAAACTAAGTTCATAAATCTGAAATACGTCGATAGGTAAATGCAAGATCAAATCTGAATTGAAAGTTAAAAAGATGATTAAAAAGACCTGGAGGTAAGTAGATAGGTTAAAGAAACTAAGAAAAATATATATAGAAAGAAGTAAAGAACCTAGAGTAGATAAATAAAGAATAACGGAGCTTGAATTAGTGAATAAGAATTAAAGTGAATGAGTGATTAAATAAAACAGTTAACAGTATATAAAATGTTGGCAGGAAAATCCACCATAATAGTTTTATTGAAAGATAAGACAGCTGTTTCGAAATCATTCCGAATTTCATCTTCAGGTCAAAGAGTGAAAAAAAGAGGAAAGAGGGAAGCAACACAAGAAGGGCAGGTGAGAACAGGTAAACGGGTACGAAGGCAGGTCAGGACAGGTAAACGGGTACGAAGGCAGGTCAGGACAGGTAAACGGGTACGAAGGCAGGTCAGGACAGGTGAAGGTCTGTGGGATGGGTGACCGGGAGAAGGCAATAGTCTAAGTAAGTGAGAAGTAAAAAATGATAAATGTGTATAAATAAAACTACGGAAAAGGAATAGCCAGAACTACCAATAAATAAATCAATAGAACAGAAAACAGATCAATAAATCAACAGACTTAACAGTAAGTAAAATTACGCACTGAATATCTAACAAATCAAAATAACAACAATATTACCAATAAATAAATCAACAAATGGATCCACTAAAAAGGGGTTAAGCACAAAAAAAAAGATAAATGAATAAATAAAAACTATGAGCAGCAAACACATAAGAAGCGAAAAGACTTTTTTGAGTAGTTGCAGTATTTGCCTCTCAATCACAGAGTATTAGACTGAAGCCGCAATATACAATGCCATTTGTTTACTCTGTCGCTTTTGTGGCACATTCATTATTAATATTCCATTGCAATTAATCATAACTGCATCAGAAGGCTTGTTGCACATGGAATGATTGTCTGTAATAAACGACATTTCAGACAATTACAGGCTGAAAGGCTTCGTTTAAAAAACAATTAATCGTTGGTTATCGTACATACGAGGACGTTAAATTGACATGAAACATTTCTGAGTTTTAGCACGCAACATTGAAAGCACACTGCACTCAATTCATCCCTACTGTTATGACCACACCTGCACACTC
>BOPN01003136.1:0-2500 GCA_017312705.2 Penaeus japonicus | reverse complement strand
ACTATTATAATAATCATAATAATAATAATAATCAAAAGTTTTATCATTAACATTATCCTTATTGTTATTATTGTGATTATCAGATCATTGTTATTATTTTTACCATCATTATTACTACAATATTCATTGTTTCATTATCACAAATATCATTATTGCCATTATCCTCATTATCATTAGTATTGTTGCTATTGGTGCTATCATTACTATTATCACTATTATCATCATTATTACCATTATCATTATTATTACAATTTCTTTCATCATTTTTATTGTTTTTTACAATTCTTCCTCTTCTTATCATTATTAGGGCTGTTTCCATTAGCCTTATCCTGTTACAGTTGTTCTTTTTATATTATCATCAGTATCATTATTATTTTTGTCATCTATATTGTTATAATCATTATTATCATTCTTATTATTATTGTTGTCGTTATCCTCATTGTCATTTCTATTTTTATTATTATTAGTATCATCATCATTATCTTCCTTTTTGTTGGTTTACATATTATTATTAATGTTATCATTGTTATTGCTATTATGATTATTATCATTATTATCATTACCATTATCGTTATCATTATCATCATTTTTATCATTATCATTATTAATATAATAATTTTCACTTTCATAGTTATTATTACTATCATTGTTATCATTGTTGTTATTACTATCATCCTCATCATTATTACAATGATTATTATCAATGTTATTATTATTATCATGGTCATCAGCATCATTTTAGATTTCTATTATCATTATCATTATTACTAATGTTAACTGCTGCTACTACTACTACTATTGCTATTACTATTACTTTAATTTTCATCATCATCAAACTTTCCATAATGATCATCAGCAGCAACATCATTATCATTATTATTATTAGTATTATCATCATCAATGATATCCTCATTATTAGTATTACTACTATTACTAGTTTTATCATTATCGTTATTATTTTCATTATCATCATTATTCTATCTTTCTTATAATCACAATCATTTATATCATTATTGTTATGATTATCATCCTTATAATTGTTACCCTTATCATTATCATTATTATCATTTTTTATTGTTATCATTATCATTATTATTATCATCATTATCATTATTATCATTGTATACCTTATCAGTATCATTACTATCATTATTGTCATTGTTTTTATTATTATCATAATTATTATCATTACTATTATCGTTATGATCATTATTACCGTTTTTTAACAATTCTTCTTTTTCTTATCATTATGATTGTTATTATCATTTTCATCATTTTTGTTGTTTTCATTATTATCATCAATATCATTATTAATACTTGTTATTCTTATTCTTTTTATTTTAATTATTACTATCAATATCCTCATTACTTTATTTTTATTATTGTCATACTAATAGTAGTAGTAGTAGTTTTAACATAATTATTATGGTTATTATTATTACCATTGTTATTGTTGTCCTTATTATTATTATTATTGATGTGATTATAATTTTCATCATTTTTTTTCGTATAATGAATATTACCATAATTATTAATCTTATAATTATAATTATTACTATAACCATTATTATTTTCATCAGTATCATTTCAGATAATTATTATCATTATTACTACCGGTATTACTACGACCACTGTTATTACTGTTACTGTTACCATTACTAAAATCAACATCATCATTAGCATCCTCATACTTTTCATATTGATTTATATTACATTTGTAAGCTGTAGTAGCAGTAAAAAAATCGAAGTAATGAGTATGATGATAATGATCTTGATGATCAGAATTATGATTATAGTGGCAAAATAATAATGGGTATGATAGTAATAGTACTAATAATAACAATAATAATAATGATGATTATAATAAAAGTAAGTCGAGGCTGCCGTTTCGTTGTTATTGTTATTATCAATATTATCCTTATTCCTATGATTGCTATCATTGCAGTTTATGATATTATTGCTACTGCAATGATAACAAAAACATTCTTTAATAGCAGTATTACTCCCTTGTCGTCATTATTTTGATTATTCTTATTATGACCATCAACGTTACTGCGGCTATAATCATTATTATCATCTTTTCCTAACTTCTTTGTTATCACTTTGTTATCCTATCTTTCTGAGGTATCTTCCCATCAACTCAGATGAAATTCCTACATATGAGCCTCGCCCTGTATGAAAACATATATGAAGAAAAACATTCAAAGCATAGAATAATGGCGCAATAAACGTCCAGTGCCACACCTGTTGCCTCTCTAAAAGGAATGGACTGCAAGTAGGCGGATGCGCAAATGACATTAGCCATCTCGTGCAGTTTTGACTCATGGCATTTCCCTTTCTAGGCGTGGAAATGGACATCTTCACGAGGATATATATATACACAGATATATATATATATATATGAATGTGTATATGCATGCCTAAAATGTATATATATGTGTGTGTATGTGTGTGTGTGTGTGGGTGTGTGTGTGTGTGTGTGTGTGTGTGTTTTCATATA
>BOPN01003135.1:169873-174184 GCA_017312705.2 Penaeus japonicus | reverse complement strand
AAACTTTGTTCGTTTTGAAATTAGTATTTATATATGTGTGTGTAAGTGTGTGTGTGTGTGTGTGTAAGTGTGTGTGAGTGTGTGTGCCCATGCCATGTGACAACCAAGATAATAATGTGGCGTCATATGATATTAATTTTCAATACTCCTTCTGCAATTCACGTTGAATATTATCTTTATTTAATCACCAGCAAATTTTAGTAAAGGTCACATATATACCGATTATGAATATGTGCTTCCGATAGTGTTTACACTACATGTGAAAAATAGTAATAAATAATTGTTATGAATAATCATAGTAAGTATGTATAGACTATTGATGAAAGGAATTATGAATGAATGGTGGGTGAATGACATGACGTCATCGGGGAACACCCGTGTGACAATAGGACTTTATAATAGATATAAATATAAATAAATATAAAGTTAATAGCATTTGATGTCAAGAGAAAACAAGAGAAAAAGTTAAGGATATTTTATAAACTTTTTGCTGTATCTCAGATTCCAAAAATGTAAAGGCATGCACATCTGTTCAACCATAGTATATCAATCCTTTATCGTTTTGAAAATAAACATGAAAGGTAGAAACAGGTATCGTCATGTCGTCTCGATAGAAATACTAGATGGCTTAAGCCCCGCCCCCTAAGTTTATGATCCGTAATTTACCACCGCAGGGCTTTAAATGTTTAATTAACTGGCACATCTGCTTTGCTGTTCTTTTCTTTTATATCTGACCATTAACTAAATATATCATATATCAGCATTTTGCTAACAGCTTTCTCAACAATTTGACGTGGTTGAAAAGGGGTTTGGGGGAGCAAACTGACCTCTCAAAAGCTAGCCAACCAGGATGCTGTATGCAATGATAAGTATGGTTATGGAGACTTGTTTGTATGTTTTATTCGGTTTCACTATAAGTATCACAAGTAAATAAAAAATAACATTCTTGTACTTTTGAGGGCAAAGTGTTTCGTATCAAATCAGCTCTCAGAAAACCCAAGGGAAAATTTTCCTTTTATATTTTACCATCAGAGAATTCAGTGACAGTGGTGCTACTTGTTTTTAAATACCCTGTCAAACATGTTAGTATATCTTGCAATATATTTAAAGACAAGCATTTATTTTGTTATCTATTACCTCTTTTGGTAATAAACGAAAGACTACATATATATGGTACTTAAAAATAAGGGCAAATAAAGCAGGGCGGTGCGTTGCGTGTCCTTATTCCATTCTGACAGATGAAGGAAATCATCATTATTCTTATTATTGATACCATAATATTCAGCAAAATTGGTTTAGTTTCAAATCACAGACGCAGATGGGACCGGGACCCCTCTCCGAACGCTAGCAGAAAAGAAAGTCTTGAAGGACGCCTCTCTATGGCTCAACCAAGAACCAGCATCAAAGAACGTTAAGCACAAGATGCCTATGCATCCTTCCTCAATGTCCTTATACACTGATATCCACTGCTATCTGTTAAAATAAGTAATGCTTCTGAAACTGATCGATTTCCTGCATTAAATCAACGAGATTTGCGAGAGAAGTCATAATTCCTGAGAATCTATATAAATACCGGCATTCAAATGTGAAAAGACTCCTAGGACTTATTGTAGGTGATAGATAATCCATAGTCTGCCTGAGAAAATTACTACTCCTAACGGTGCCTGGAGTTCCCAGCCACCTGATGACGTCACGTCATTCTTCCACCACTCATGTTTCCCGCAGAGCACAGGCACAAAAAGAGTATATTGTATTACAAACTTCACTCTTAATGACTTGTAGTTACTTTCATCAATTGTTTATGGATGTCTACTACAATTATTTACATATATATGTGCGTGTGTGTCTGTGTGCGCGCGCACGCGTGTTCACAAATACATGCAAAAACAGGCTCGCAAGTTGAATAAACACTATAAATATTCGCATTTGATGGAGGTCACACATTAGATATTAAGGGTTGTATTTTTAAAGCTCAATGTCATCTAATAGCAATATTTTCTTAGTTTACGCCACAAAATCATTCATGAGAGTCTCCAAATTTCTTATCATTATGAACATCTATCACAAGATATCCTGGGCGGCTAATACTCTGAATGAAAGTATTGCTAAATAAACAATGAAGTGTTCCTCTATTGTTGCAATTCATTTATTTCTCAATTTTATTTTCTCCAAAACCCAACGAAAGTAGGGGAAAGAGGAAACGAAGAAAAAATCATGTATGATCTGTATGGTCCCTGTAATCTATCATCCAGACCTCAACCACAATGAAAAGTAAAACAAATTAATAATCCTGTGACGAATATTAGGAACATAAGGAAAAAGGGTGAATCTGGGTTAACAAATTCCCTTTACTTGCTTTTGAATTTCATGACATCAAACTTTTGAAATCCGTGATGTCACTTAATACCATTTGCTATTTATAAGATTTGAACCTTTTCGCTCTCCCCTTTTGCGTTGAGGGTCCTGACAAATACTTAAGACAAAGATATGTGCTTTAAAATGAATCGGTAAATCAATGAAAAATACAATAACAGCGTAGTTTTTTTTGTTAAGTAACAATGAGTTCTTTCAGTAATTCAATGTAATAGATAACAAGGTCTCTATTTTTATTCAAAGTAGCATAACTATGTATTCGAAAACAACTATGAAAACGCTAGTAACTTCAGAACCTAGAGTGTCACTGCAAAAACTAGATCTTGGTTATTAGCATTGCCCTTCTCTTGTGTCAGACAACGACGGAATGGTAGTGTCGATTTCCTGGGAAGATTTGCACATTTTGAAAAGTGTCATATGTCCCTTCGTCTCCACATCCACCAGCTGCGCCTTTGCTTCGTCTGCCATGCGCTCTCCCGGTCGGCCTTCTCTCTGCTACCTAGGTCTCTTGTGAGGAATTTGAATTTCATATTTTCCACGCTTTCCATCCTCGACCTTTCCCGAATTCTCAAAGTCTCCCTCCTTTTTTTCATGAAGCCCAATTGGCAGAATGGATGCTTTTGTCTGCTCGGATCCTCCTGTAGTTTTGCGTCCAAACCCCTCGTCCATCCACACAATGTCTTCGATTCTTGGATAGCTGCTCTGCTGTTCATTTGCCTCAACACTTGTGTCTTGTGATGAGAAAGTTCTAGCGCTGACGACCTCTGAATAAGTGGTCGTGGTTGGTGTGTCGGAGGGTGTCTTTAGTTGCTCTCTTACTGAAGGCTTTAAGGTAATCTGGACAAAGATACAAATATATCCATAAATTAATGTAACGCAAAGAAAGAGATCGAGAGGGGCGACTTAGGGAGTGCACCGTATCCTCTGTAAATCAGGTGGAGCTTACATCTGATGACACCAGAGAGAGAGAGAGAAAGAAAGAAAGAGAGAGAGATAGAGAGATGTCCTAGAAGCACATGCCGATGCGTGAGACATTCCCTTGGTGTTTACGTGGCAATGTGTGAGACACCATGTGGTTCCCTACATGAACACCATGAGGAGGAAGGAAAGCAAGCCAGAAATCTATTATTGGCCCAGGCCGTGCGAGGTCAGAGGTGGATATATGACCTCCACTCACACTCACCGAGCACGGAACAGCCTCCCCGCTTACAGACTTGGTCAAGCCTTACTCACTGACCTCACTGCTCATCTCAACCGCCGCAACCGTGGAGTACCCAAACGGCGTCCTACCACAGCCCAGTAAACGTAGGTCACTTTAGGATGTCCATTAACCCTGCGCTACTACAGTAATCATTACTATTTCTCTTGGTGCCGTCATTTCTAATAAAAGGGTCAAGGACTATCCCAGAGAGAGAGAGAGAGATTATGTTGAGTATCCTTTCCTCTCTAATATTTTTATTCTCATTTCCACGGAGAGATAGAGATAGGGAAAATGAGAAAGAGCGAGAGAAATTGTAGTGAGTATTCTTTCCTCTATATAATGTGTTTAATCCTACTTCCACGGCGAGACAGATATAGGGAAAGAGAGAATGGAGAGAAAGAGAAAGAGAGAGAGAGAGAGATAGAGAGAAAGAGAAAGAGGGTGGGGTGGGGGTGAGGGAGGAGGGAGGGAGAGTAAGGAAGAGAGAGAGAGAGAGAGAGAGAGAGAATGGGGGGCATGTACACACCTTGGTCAACCTGGATGGAGTACATAGAGGATCCGTGCGGCTGTGTCCCAAACGTCCGCACTGGTCACGCAGATGTTCCCCCGAGACGTCCTGTGGCTGTAATACATTTAGCTATAAGTGTAATCCATCTTATTTTATAGGATAGTATGCGTTAGTCTAAATGAAAAGTGTAGCCATGAATCCAACACCCCACCCCCTCGCAATCCTAGTG
>BOPN01003135.1:149873-152373 GCA_017312705.2 Penaeus japonicus | reverse complement strand
AATAATTACTCATAGATTTGACCAGAAACATTGGTCATAATAAGTTGTGCCTTCTTGGTATTTCTATTCCCGTTTTATTTTTATTTTATTCATATAATTTTCCAAGGCTTTTACCTACTAAATAGAATATTTACAGGTCTATCAAATTAATTTTAGAGTATCATCAAAGCACTGAAACTTTAACGGTTGTTTTACAGGTGACATCAAAGTGGCGGGATATTTGAACTTGGCTGCTGATTTCACCCACAATCTAACTGATGGCCTTGCCATCGGGGCATCCTTCCTTGCTGGCAAAAATGTTGGCATTGTCACCACCATTACAATTTTCCTTCATGAAATCCCTCATGAAATTGGTGATTTTGCTATTCTTTTGCAGTCTGGCTGCAGTAGGAGAAAGGTGAGACTCTTTGCTTTCTCTCTCTCTTTTTTTAGTTGGTGTGAATATTTTAGTTATGAGTCGTTCCTGTTCTTTGCTAATGTTCTTCATATTTTGATTTAGCCAATGATCTGCTTGATTATAAATACAAGCACAACTTGAATCATAACAAGTGCTTTGTAAGTGACCATGTAATTTCTTTTGACTTTTGAGACAAGTACAAATATTTTTCATGGATGTTAGAATAATAAAGAAGTTAATTTGATGTGTCTAGGGATATCATTACTCACCAAGCATGTTATGTAGTATAGATATTTTAACTCAGTTCTGTGTTGCTTCTAAAATATGAATTAAAGTAAGAATCATTTTTTTTTATGATGCCATTGTTTAAACTTGTATCACTATTTCTTAGGCTATGATGCTGCAGCTAGTGACAGCTTTGGGTGCTTTAACAGGCACCTGCATCTCTCTTCTGGCTGAGGGAGCAGGTAAGTTCAGAGTTTGTTTAGGTTTATGCACCTCATAAGAAGGGAAAGCCTTGTTAACCCGTTGCGGACAGGTGTCATGACATACATGACGTAGGAGCTTTGGCCTGATGACGGGCGTCATGACATACATGATGTTTGGGGATTTTGGATTACTGTGCTATTTTATTGCTATGAAAAAGGAATGAGTGATGATGGCTACTGTAGTCATAATTACTATAATTACCGTAATATCATGCTAGCTTAACGTCCAAAACCTAGATGGCACCACTTTTTCCTAGCACCAGCAGGAGAGAGAGCTTTGAATGGCACCTATCCACGGTCTCTAGCAAGCACCATCTTTATAGAGAGATGGTACACACTAAGTTGATGAACTCTTGCTCAAAAGTACCACCAAAGAAGGATGTGCAGGCAGAACAAGAAGAGGAAAGTGACTCAATCCATACCCAGTGTCTAAAATGTGCTCCTGTGCCAATATGGATGCCTTTCACTGTAGCACTCACAGTCACAAGCACAGGTTTCATTCCTCTTCCCTACCTCTTCTTGTTATCTTTATTGTAGGTGGTTATATGTTTTGTATTTGTCATGACAGCACAAAAATACGAAAAAATAAAGTTGCCTTTTGTCCTCCTATAAAACAGCAATACTTCTATCACACTGAGTATAATTAAAATAATGAGCTAATATGGATAATAAATTACAATTTTAGTGTACTGCAGCATTTATAGAGCCTGTCATATGGCACATATAAGTCTCTAAACTCAATATAACACACAAAAAACGCTCTAGTTTTACAATGGACGACTGAAAGAGAGTGGGAAGATTCAAACTATATTGCTTCAAGCACTCTCTCTTTAAAATAAAACGTATCCTGGAGGCTAGGCAAGCAAATTTATCCCCGTCTACAATGGGTTAAGAACTGAGGCATCCATTGAGTCCTGATCCATCTCATATTAAATTTAACTTGATTATTTAAAAAACTGCAACATTCCTTTTGAAAATTGTGTATGCACTGCATACTAATCTTAAAAAAGAGAGGGAAGGGAAGAAGAGGCACTGAGGAGAGGGAGTAAGGAGAAAGGAAGATTTTGCTGCTGTTTGAACTGCTGCCATGATAGGGTTGCCAAGTTGCATGCGACTCACTGCTATGATAGTGCTGCAGTAGAAGTAGTTCTGTATTATTACTACTGCTTTTACTTTTACTACCACTACCACAACTACTACCACTACTATTACTATTACTACTACTATTATTATTATTATTATTATTATTATTATTATTATTATTATTATTTTTATTAGTAATACTACTATAACTACTGGTAATATTGAAAAAAAAAAATCCAGAACACTAGATAGCTGATTCAGGTTAACCCATTCACAACGGGACATATTTTCCCCTACTCCTGCTAACGCCAGGAAGATAATAAGCGTGCAACGCTTGGTGTAGGGGTGTTTTCTTGCTGTGTGGGGCCGCGCTGATCCTCTCAGAGCATTTTTCACCCACCCTATTCTTATGGTTTTCATGAATGCATCTACAATGTAAAGGCACATAAAAATATTGCCATGTTCAGAGGAGTTATTTTAGTTGAAAAACATATTACAGTAATGCCTTTTTACTTTTATTTGATTAAACTTT
>BOPN01003135.1:142373-144873 GCA_017312705.2 Penaeus japonicus | reverse complement strand
CCTAAAGTCATTACTTCGTGTAATAGTTTAATTATATTTCGTGTAATTTCAATCAAAGAAAAAATGCAACATGAAAATGATCTGATCCTATGAAACATAGCTGCGGCTGAGGGATTAATACAGAATATCTTTCTAGGACTATGTTTTCCTCAAAAGGTCTAAATTTAAAGGTTTTGTTATACTTTCTCTATTTAAGGAACAGCTCACTTGCATCCCTTATTTCTCTAGTTATTCTTAATTTGTTTTTTTTCTACTTTGTTTGTTGTAGTGACATTATATTTTGGCAGGATTTGTATCAAAGTTTCCCTTAACATCACTTACATATGAGGGGATAGCTCATTACTCATAGGGATTTATTATTCTGTAATCAAGAAAAGAAATTAAACAGTCTCATTTATTGTGTTTCTTATTTAATTAAGAAAAGTATTAACAGCTTCAGATAAAATAATTCTTGATTTATACGAACATAGTAACATCATAAGTAAATTTAACACAACTAATACAGAAAGCACCATTCAACTCCTTAAAGATGATAACCATCAATAACAAAATACTATTCAAGAGGAAAAAATGGCAAGAAGCAATATCTGATATATTATGCAGTCAAAAAAAAAAAAAAAAATATATATACCAAGACTATAATGCTTTAAAAAAACAATGGTTTCTCTAATTTCCCTTGTTTTTTTATATATCCAATAAAATATATAGATCTAAATATGATTTTTACCCCATCATAAATATAACAGTCATATCATGGCATTATCAAAATACCGGAACTAAATGCACACTTTTTCTCTTCAGATTTCTTAAGCGCAGAATAAACTTTGCCATTCTTAAATTTACATTAGAATTCACATTAGATTGCATGACTACCACTTGGTCAACACATCAAACATATACGACGGGACTAACACTTTGTCATATATTAGTCTAATAAGCCTGAAGTACATATATGCCAATTCTTTTGGCATCAATAATACAGTACAGAATATGCATTATTTTACTTTCTTAACATTAAGCCTCAGTGGTTCGGAAATCCACTATTCTACCCCTAGCACCTGTGTCGTCCCAAGCTAGCCTAAGGCGTCAAATGTGTACATGCTATCATGTACTATATCATAGTTCATACAGAATATTGTATTGATTAGGGAATGATATTCTTTGGATAATGTTCTGTAGTACCTTTTTATAAACAATTTTTAATCTTAAATCCTTTGGTGAAAAGAGGAACAACTCCTAAAAGGTAATAAGCAAAATCAACATTCTGAGATTGAAATATTTAGAATCAAGTAATTCTGATGAAGACATGTCTATCAAAATGCTGATTACCCAATTCTCCTTGTGATATTACTCAAAACTGTTTCATAGTCTTTTCAGCATTGTCAAAATGAACTTACACCATCAATCTCACTGTATAAATATTCATAAAATTCAAGTTTAATAAAAAATAGAGGTGAAAAGATATGAAAACTAAGAAAAATTCTATCCATGAGATCCTATAATGCAGACAACCTCTTCCTGATGCAAAAGTTCTTCATCTTTGACCTACTCCTGTGCTAAAAATTCTACCATTCATCAATGCATAAAGATACACATATGCTAAACCTTTGAATCTTTATCTGATCATGGACCCACTGCTACAATACTAATTCCTGGCAATGTCTTCAAGGCAGAACTCATACAAAACATATACAGCTTAATGTGCATTACAAGAAGTTTATGAGATTCATAGGCCTTGTCAGGGCAACTGTATTTCCTAAAAAGAAGGCTCTTTGTACAATAAAGCAAGTTATATATGAGATTCATAGGTATTTTCATTTCTTCTTCTTGAAGTCTTTTATGAGTTTATTCAGAAGTCACTTCCTCTCCTCGTCGCAGGGTATCCAGTAGGTCTTTTGTCTTCTCATCTAACTGTAAGTACTGGAAAAAAAATATATAAATGAAAATAAACAAACAAATAAATTAGTACAATAATCATTAAAAAACAACAACTTTACACCGTAAAAATGATATAAGAAGTATTTCACTACTGCTGTAAATCTGTTAATGATACTCTAGTGCATCTGCTTTCTAAGGATTTGAAAAAATAATATTCAACATATTATAGAACCAGTTTAAGCATATCTAACACAGACAATTTCCTTATAGATTCATTCAACATCTCACCTTTTCAGCCAGAGTAAGAGCCTCGAGTCTTGTTTTGTCTGGTACAACCACGTCCTCTCCCAGAACACACAGGTCATGTAGGAATTCTTCATTAGTGACCGCGTTTCCCCCATTTTGAAAGTATGCCGAAACTTCTGACAGGACATGATCAAAGATTGCCATCATGTCACACTCACAGAGCTCATCATAGTCGATACCATACTGAAAGCGGTGTAGGTAACATAAAAACTGATTGTATACAACTATGTCTGACTTTGGAATAGAGCAAGAGAACCACTATATGTTCAGCATGTTATTACTGAAACTGTATCACAATACATCTTTAATCTCTGAA
>BOPN01003135.1:117373-137373 GCA_017312705.2 Penaeus japonicus | reverse complement strand
TTTTACTAGGTAAGTGTCTTTCCATTTCTTTAAAAGAATAATAGTATCAGTGAATCCATTAGGATTATTATTTTATTAGGTAAGTGTCTTTCCATTTCTTTAAAAGAATAATAGTATCAGTGAATCCATTAGGATTATTATTTTATTAGGTAAGTGTCTTTCCATTTCTTTAAAAGAATAATAGTATCAGTGAATCCATTAGGATTATTATTTTATTAGGTAAGTGTCTTTCCATTTCTTTAAAAGAATAATAGTATCAGTGAATCCATTAGGATTATTATTTTATTAGGTAAGTGTCTTTCCATTTCTTTAAAAGAATAATAGTATGAGAGAGGGAGGGCTCTATGCGTGTGCAAGAGAGCGCGAGATTTAAACAACGGATCATCCTTTTATCAAATGCCATGGTGGTCTGGTGGTCAGGGCTGAGGTGTAGTTGGCCCTTTCTGTCAGCCAAGTAGGTCAACCCGGGTTCGATTCCCGGCCATGGCGTATGTAAGTATTATTATTATCAATATTGATAGTAGTAGTAGTTGTAGTAGTAATAGAACTTTTATGATTATTATTTCAATTGAAGCTATCCTTACCAATTTTATCGTGCTTATCATAATTACTATCATCATTATTATCATTGCCTTCCCCATAATTATCATTCTCATAATTGACAGTAATTATAGCGTCATCAGCATCATTACTATTATAATATATTACTTTCCATATTATGATACTAATGATCATAATGACAATGATAAGTAATTATAATAAAAATGATGATAATAATAATAATAATAATAGTAGTAGTAGCAATAATGATAATAATAATATTGACGATAACAATATCATTAATATCATCACCATCATCATCACTATCCTTACATTTTCCTATCACTATTATCATGTAAACATTATCATCATCTTTATTATTAGCATTAGCTTTGTTATTATCATTTTCATTCAGTTGTATTATTGTCATTATCATCATTATTACTGTTCTTGTAATATTAATGTTAATATTATTAATATTATCAATTAATAATAATATTATTATATTAATTATATTAATATTATTATCATTAATCATATTATCTAACCTAACCTAACATAACCTATCTAACCTAACCTAATCTAACCTATCTAACCTAACATAACAGAGAGAATGAGAGTGAGTGAGTGAATGAGAACAATAGAGAGAGAGAGAGAGAGAGAGAGAGAGAGAGAAAAGAGATAGAAAGAGAGTGAATGAGTGAATGAGAATGAGAGAGAGAGAGAAGAGAAAGAAAGAAAGAGTGAGTGAGAACGAGAGAGAGAGACAGGCAAACAGACAGAGATAGTGAGTGAGAGAAAGTGAGAGAGAAAAAGAGGGAAAGAGAGTGAGAGAAGGAAAGAGAATAAAGAAGAGAGAGAGAAAAGAGAGAGAAGTGAAAAAAAAGAAAATATCAGAGAGAAAGAGAGAGAGAGAGATTAGGATGGGGGTTGAGAGCGACAGAGGAAGTGAGAGAAAATAGAGAGAGAGAGAGAGAGAGAGAGAGAGATTAGGATGGGGGTTGAGAGCGACAGAGGCAGTGAGAGAAAATAGAGAGAGAGAGAGAGAGAGAGAAATATACATATACATATATGTATATATATGTATATGTATCTCCGTCTCCCTCCCTCCCTATCTCTCTCTCTCTCTCTCTATATATATATATATATATATATATATATATATATATATATATATATATATATATATATATATATATAAGAGAGAGAGAGACAGGCAAACAGACAGAAATAGTGATGAGGAGAAAATTGAGAAAAAGAGGGAAAGAGAGAGAGAAGGAAAGAGAGAGAGAAAAGAGAGAGAAGTGAAAAAGAAAGAAAATATAAGAGAAAGAGAGAGAGAGAGAGAGAGAGAGAGAGAGAGAGAGAGAGAGAGAGAGAGAGACTGGTGATGGTAATGATAACGATGATAATAATGATGAGGATGATAATGATGTGATGATATTGATGATGATGATGATAACGATGATAGTGATGATGATGATCATGATGATGATGTTGATGTTGACGATAATGATAATGATAAGTATAATGGTAATAGTAATGATAACATTTATGATTATTACAATAATGATGTAAAACAGCAACATAATGTGAATGATGATAATAACTATATGATAACGATGTTATAATAACAAGAATAATAACAATGATACTGACAATAGTAATGATAATGATTATAATAATCATGATGATAACAATAATTCTATTGATAATAAAAAAAAAATAAGACAGCAATATGAGTAGAAGTATCAGTAGTGATAATGATAAGAAAACGAAGAATCATAAGAGGAAAGGCGATAATGATGACGATAATGATGACGTCAGATTGTGTGGCTGTGTGCGTGTGTTCGAGGCTCTACGACACTGGCTCTTAGTGATGATAATGATAATGATAATCATAATAACCATGATGATAAAGATAACAACAATGAAAATGGCGATAATAATTATGACGATGATAATGATAATGATAACAATAATAATGATAATAACAATGACAATAAAGATAATACTGAAAACAAGAATAGCATCATTAATGAGGATAATAATCATAGTGATAATACTGATAACAATGATAACAGTAATAATGATGACTGTAATATTGATAATAAAAGACTGCAATAGATAATAACGATTATAAAAAAGGAAATATCAATAATGATAGTATGCATAATAGCGATAGGAATGATAATGATGATGGTGATGATACTGATGAGGATATGGTGATGATGATAATGATAATAATAATGATAATGATAAGGATACTGATATTGGTACTAGTAATGATAATTTAGTTATTGCTATAATGATGATAATGATATTAGGAACAAAAATTAATGACGGTAATGATAATGATCATGATGATAGTAACAATTGTAACAAGGAAATCAAGGATAATGATAATGATAGTGATATCAATAATGATGATAGTAGTGATGACGGTAATGATCATTATAAAAACAGCGATGGCAATCATTTTATTTTGATTATGATGATGATGATAACGATTATGATTATCAAAAATGATAATGGAAATGATACCAATGACGATGATGATGATAATGATCGGAATAGTAAAGATCATGATAACGATAATGCATAAATAATAAGCGTTTCAATAATAGGAGCAATACAAATGATAATGAAAATGATAATGGCAATAATGATGATATTTAACTAACAGAAATAAAAATAATGCTACCAATAATAACATTGACAATGGATCTCTTAATGATTATGATAGCGACCCCCCCAAAAAAAAAAAATTAAAAAAATAATAATAATAATAAATAAAATTAGCGGCTTTGTATGGGACGCGAGCTCGGGAACATCGATTTGAAGTCTTGCACGAAACTGAGTGAGCTATTGCTCGATTGAATGTCAATTGCATAAGTGAAGGTTTTATTTATCACATATTCACTTATATACATGCACACGCTATATCGATATCAGTAATGTCTATATGATTATGATAATGATTATAATGATTATAATGATGATGATGATGTGAGTAACAATGAGAGTAATAAAAACAATAATAGTAATAAAAATAACAATAGAAATAATAGAAATATTAATCATTATGTTAATAACAACAATGAAAAAAGGATAATGGTTTCAATAATGATGATTATAATAATCATAGTTTAAATAATGGTAGCAATAATAACGCAAATTGTAATAATAATGATACAAGCAAAGACAGCAACAGCAATGATAATAAAACGATGATAAAAAAGGAAAAATGTTAATAATAACATTATGATGATGATGATGATAATAGTGATGATGATAATAATGATGATAATGGTGATGGTGATGATGATGATAATGATGATGATAATGAGGAGGAGGAGGAGGAGGAAAAGGAGTATAATGATAATGATAATGTTGAGATAATGATAATGCTAAGATAAAGATAAGGATAAAGATGATGATAAGGATAATGACAATCATAATAACAGTAATAGTAATGATAAAAATTAATATTATTACAATAATGATGTAGATAATGATACCAGGAAGAAAAAGTAACGATGATGATGATAATGATCATGATAATAACAATGATAATAATATAATGATAATGATATTGATATCAATAATGATGATAGAAGTGATAATGGTCGAGATGATTATAATAGCAACAATGATGACAATTATTTTATTATGATGATAATTATGATAACAATTATGATAGTAAAAACTGATAATGAAAACGATACCATTGTCGATGATGATGATAATAATCGGTCATGATAACGATAATGCTTAAATAGTAAGCGTTTCAATAATAAGACCAATAATAATAATGATGAATATGGTAATGATAATGATGATGATGATTAACTAATCGAAATAACAATAGTGTTACCAACGACCTCTAATTACTGTCGTATCCGTAACGAGCAATGCAAGGACTGCCACTCTGCTCGTGTCCTCCTTCGCGTCTTGAGAAGCAAATGCTCTGAGAAGACTGACCTTCCTTCGCAATGTTTTGAAATACTTTAAGGACGACCAGGCACGGCTGTTCCGGATCGGCACGCGGTTCGGCCTTGGTCTGAATGAAGCAGTTGCAGTGTTTTCTTTTGCAGTTGCTAACTGTAGAAGAATGTTTTCGTTCGAGAACCAAAACAAATCCGAAAGAGAAAAGGAGGCTGATAAATGGGAAGATACAAAGAAGAGAAAGAGAGAGAGACTAAACATTATCTTGGGATTTATTCATTTATCTGCTTATTTGTTTTTTGGCCATTATCCTCCTCCTATTCATAGTCTCTTTAGCAATAGTAGTGGTAATAGTATCAGTAGAGTGGTAATTATCATTGTTTTATTCGTATTTCACTACCAGCAATATTATTAATCATATCATTAGTTTTATTGTTATTATCATAATTGTCGCTTCATTAGTTCCCCTTACTCCTTGCCTCTCCTTCCTCCTTCATTTCTAATTCCTCCCTCTTCCCTCCCCTTTCTCGCTTTGCATTCCCTCCTCTTCCATTCCGACGTTTCCCCTTTCCCCCTCCATTCCTATCATGCCTCCTTCCTTCGCCCTCCTTCCCTCCTCTCCGCTCCCTCCCACGCCCCTCCTTTCCTGGTCAGTGATCGGATATATTTTGACACGTGGTCTCTCAAAGATAAACAAATAGTTGCCGCGTACCATATCATAACATTTACATTAATGTCACTGCAGGCAGGAACACGACGGAACAGCTTTTAACAGTGCAAGTTCTGAGATTGTCTTCTGAGTTGATATTTAGCTGATCTCAAAGCACATGCCTCAGCTCACCAAAGTCAAAGAAGCATCTGTAGCGAGGCTGCCAATACCATTGCCTGCTGAGTCGTCCAGCCAAGTGGAGATCGTTCTGCGCACCAGTGGTCCAGAATGGTGGTTTCTCCTTCCGGGGACCTGCAAGAGGGGTCGGGTCGTTTCACTGTCTGGAAATCGGACAAAGTAAAGTACAGTAGTCATACAGATGCTTTGGGAAGAAGAATCGATAAGACATGAATGTCTTCATTCTATTAGACAGATGGATTCAACGCTAATGGCTAATCTTCCTAATAGGCAGATTGCAGTACTCGCCCCCTGCCAGTTACTCCCCATCCCGTGAACATCAGCTGCTTCCCCGGACTCGCAACCGTCTCCGACAGACCGGTAGGCTGAACGTTGTCTGAGAAAGTCATTGAGATGAGATTTTCTGTTGTTTTTAGTTATTTTTTGCTTCCTTTCTGTAAAAAAAGAAGAAAGAATAAAAGCGTAAAGAAAGAAAGAAAGAAATAGACGAAGAAGAGAAATGAATACTACTTTTTAGCATGTCACTCTGAAACACTGTCAATCACGTCTATAAAATGCCATTACATTGTGTAATGTGTTAAACTTCACACTTTAAGGATTTAATATATCTCACCTGCCCACGCAATAGGCGGCTGTCAACACTATCAGTTCACTTCTTACAGAACCTCCACAGAAGATTTTTACGTTTCGCCTGATGTCAGCCTGGTGGGGGTGGGGTGGGAGTGGGGGTGAGGGAGGGCTATGCGGCCTCATATGATGCGTTGCAAGAAGCAGGATCAAATGGCACTAATCTTAAGTAAGGGTTTTAGCCTATGTGTCCACCATGGTAAGGGAATCAGACATCATCTATGACAGGAGAAATATTACTCTCGATGGCACGCTAGTGTGTATGTGTGTGTGTGTGTGTGTGTGTGTGTGTGTGTGTGTGTGTGTGCATGCGGTTGTGATTGCTGGTAGAACCAAACCAGCAGGGGCTCCGAAGGGTTGGACTCTGGGCAGAGGTAGCCAGGACGAAGTGTTTGTCAGATTTTCCTTCTGGAAAATAAATTCAGTCACATCATTTATCATCAAATACTTTACCTGTGATATAAGGTGTTAAAACATAAGATAAGTAAGCAAGCATCATGTCAAGGAAAGACCAGTAATCGCAACCGAAATAGGAGAATTAAGGCCAGATTGAGCAATACGATTCAACTGATTGAAGGACGAAAATTACACTATTTTTTCTCTGCATTTGCATATTGCAATAAAAATATTGAATCGTAGCTGATTTGGATCTAATTATTGTAAACTGATTAAGATCAACTTTGTGAATAATAAATCATAGAAGAAGGGTTATTTGTTAACACCTAAATCTTAAATGCTGAAGGAGGCGAGGCTATGTAGTTTATATATAGATGTAGCGTGGATGGAGGCAGGCCACGAAGCTGAGATTTCATTAGCAAATAAAAAGATATATTCATTATAAATCCCTTTGTGTACTCTCAGTATTTCACAGGTAAATATGAGTATTTTCCAATATTTGCACACGTATACAAAGATCATCATGAAACCGTGTTGGAATACTTAGGACTTTAGAATTCTCAATGAGCTAAGATTAGATGTCATTTACAGTATCGGGTGTTTGAATTAAACTTTGATAACCGTAACATTCCGACAGAATTACGCATCAAAGGTCTTTCTTCTCCACCCTTTGAGGTTAACGAACGCCCTTGGAAATATGGAGATTTTTCAGCGGTAATATTGAAATAATTCGAATGCACACACACACACACACACACACACACACACACACACACACACACACACACACACACACACAAAAAAAAAACGTGGAGAGGGAGAGGAATTGCAATATTGTTCTAAAATAAATGTATTTGAGGAAAGAAAAAAACAAAAAACATTAAGAGGCAGAGAGGCAGAAAAAATAGATAGAGATAGAGAGATCGATTGACAGATAGAGAGCTAGAGAGAGAGAGAGAGAGCGAGAGAGAGAGAGAGGGGGGGGAGAGAGAGAGATAGAAGGAGAGTGAGAGAGAGGGATTGAGTGGGTGAGAGAGAGAGAGAGAGAGATCATTATCATTATCATCATCACTATTCTGACTGATATTGCCAATATCATCATTATCATCATTAGTCAAAATATTCGTCAAAATATTAGTCTAAAATATTAGCATCGGTATGAGTAGCATTATCAACATCATATCGCATTTATTAATGCCATAATCATCGCTAATGACTCCTACTTGTCCAACCGGTCCGTCTCGCTGTGCTTCGGGGAGGCAGCGAGGGGACAAAACGCGGCCGTTCTCGTCAAAAGTCGCTGATTATTTGCATGGCATTTAATTTTTGTTCATTGAAAGTCCAGAAATTTGGGAGAAATACTTGTATTTTTTGCTAAATACGGCGAGTAAATATTTTGCTCTGATATTTGGACAAGGGAACTTATCATGATCATAAAGTGAATGAAATATCAAAAGGAACAAAAACTGATGGTGGAAAAGGACTTCATTTCTTTCATGCGGTGAAAAAAGAAAGAAAGAAAAAAAAAAAAACGTTTCTCCTTCCCCTCCAACCCTCATCGTTATCCATATCTACCGTGATGTACTGTCATCCACGTCATCATCCACATCGGCATGTGCATCCCATCCCATTCCCATCCTCATTCTTATTCCCACTTTCATCCACAACCATTCCTTTTTTCCAGGATTTATGCAGTCGTGAGATTACTCTCGCTTATTGCTATTATGATCATTCTTATTTTCGTTTTAGTTCTCATTACCAATTTGCGAGTCAGCTTTCTTGTGAAATAGAACGAGATTTCACATCGTTTGCCAAATGGATATTCAATGGATTTGTATAGAATGTTAGACATTTCCCACTAATTTCGCAAATTGAATGTTTGAAACTTCAGATCTTTGGTCTGTGTAGTGAACCCTGGGGTCCACCTAGCTCTGGATTCAGGATTGCGAATTGAGGAAATTACTTAAATACCCGTTGAAAAGGGCCCACTTCCGTTCTCTGTTCGAGTTGCACTTTATTTTCTGTTTTCGTATTTTTAGGGGGGACATTTTTATTTTTTCGTGCGTACCTTTTATATTGTAATTTTGTCTTTTATTGATTTTTCGATTGTTGTTATATAATGTACTTTTTATTTTCATCCTTTATTATATGTATTTTTAACATTTGATTTCAACTATTTAAGCCATTGATAAGATATGCCCCCTAATTGGGTATCGGCCAATCAGGTCAACGGGCGTGTTCGTCCAGCCAATCAGGATCGTTCAAAGTCCCGCTCCCCTGCAGTGATTTTCAGGGGCGCGGGAGTTCACGCTCACGACTGTCTGGACGCACGCTCCTGTTACACCCCCCCCCCAACCCCCGGTCTCGCACTCGTATTTAAAAGCTAAGTATTTACACAGTATTTTGCGATGGTATTGGCCCATGTATTAAAAGGCTGTTATTAATGACTTTTTCTTACGGCACGAGTGATATTTGTAAAATATGAATATAATAAATTAATGTACTATAAAAGAGTATAAGTGCAAGATCCCCCACGAGCGTTCCAGTCAGTCGATTTATTAAATTATAAATGAATTATCATTAAAAGTGCAAATTTAAGTTAATCATGGTAAATTAATGAATGAGTTGCATAACATGATAAATAAAAATATCTAATGAACATACAATGAACATAGTAGGAAGATAGCGAACGACCACAGCTACCCTTTTCTAGTTTTAACGTGAACAATCATAGCGGGTCGGGCACTCACGACCAGACGACCTCGCTGCAGTCTGAAAAGAGATCGCTTCGACGTTAAATATCTAATAATCTTTTTGATGATGTATTAGCCTCTTCAAGCGGAATATCTAAGAATATCTCGCTCCCTCCTTCACTGAACTCACTCGTTTATGCTGCGCTATTAATGATTGATTGTTTTTAGGTATCAATTCTGTAAATTCGATGCTGCTGCCATGGCTGCAGTGTTTCTGCCCACGATTTTGCGTTCATGCTCGAATGTGGATTTGTGTTTATGTTTAGTGATGGCGGTCAGGGAAAGTCCACCGGGGCGGATTTTGAGCGCCAAAATGGATGAATAAATAATAATGATACTAGATGAATGAAAAGGATGCATAAGGAAACAAAAATAGATGAAATAGTTCAACACATATTTCTAAATGCCGCTAGACCTTTGCTACAAGGATAATCAGAGCAACAATTCACTTTCCGCAGGAGCAGCTCTCATTGCAAGACCACTGCATAAGATACGTTCCAGTAAAGAATCAGATCAAATGGCTACATGCAATGGTCTTACCCATACCTACACCCCCGATAGCAACCCCTCCCTCACCCTCTCCCTCCCTCACACTCCCTCCAATGCACCTCCTCCACCCTCCCCCATAGCCCTTCACCATGTTTTGAATAAATATGCATATATTAATACCCAAATAATCAGACACACAGCCAAACCAAGGGCACAGCGTAATCTGCAATGAATAAGGAAAGTATTGTTTGCCCAGCCAGAGCTGCCTCTAATCCTTCGCTCGTTGAGGAACGCGCTTGCATTCAGATGGCGCTTTCCGAGTCTGCACTGCAGGAAGCTCTGCCGTCGAAGGATGTGCTATCGGGAGGGAGGAGGACGAAGGGCGAAGGGAGTGGAGAGGAAGGAAGGAAGGAGAGGAGAGGAGGGGGAAGAGAAGAGGACGGAGGTAAAAGGGAAGGAGGGTTAAGCTGGAGATTTGGAGGAAGGAGAGGAGGGGAGGGGGAAGAGAAGAGGACGGAGGTAAAAGGGAAGGAGGGTTAAGCTGGAGATTGGGGGGAAGGAGAAGGAAGTGACGGGATGAGAGAAGGGAATGGAAAGGAGAGGGATAATGACAATAACACCAATAGTATTATTCATAATAATCCTACCAGAAATTTTAAATCAACAGAAACAAGGATAATTACCATTCTATTGCTACAAGTAAGACAATATTGCAAATGATAATGATTATAGTGTCAGTAATCACAATAATGATGATAATAGTAATAGTGATAATGAAAATAATGATAACAACTATATAAATAACATTTATAACTGTAAGTGTTATCGTTATTAGCTGCATTAGTAATTGTTTTGAAGACATTAAGCTCAAAAGGAAGTTAGTTGATGATAAAATGAAAGCAGCCAATGCACGGGCTGTTCTTAGGGGACCCGGAAGGTGAAACGAACAGCCAAATGGCAGGCAACGCAGGTGTATGGGCATCAGCGTTGCCAGATGGTGAAAATCATCAACAGATTTGGAAAAGCAGTTGCAAGATTTTGGAACCAGACATTTGGTAAAATCTGGGGAAAATCTGTTTAAACAGTACTTCAAAGTCTAAGATCATAAGTGATTACGAACGTTGGGGATATATACACATCCAGAAAAAAAACTCGAAATCACAATCGTCTGCTTAGACTGTCTGTCGATAATTATGCTAATGACGATGATGATGAACTAAGGATGATAAAAATAACAACAGTATAAGCAATGGTGATCCTAATAATGAATAATGATTGTAATGACAATGGAAATAAACAAGACAACAATGATAATGACAATTATAACAATGATTATAATAGTATGATAACAGTGATGATGAGAGCAAATATGATAATTATTGTAATAACAATAATGCAAGAATGATAATCATTAAAATAAAAATGATATAATGATATGTTGACAATGATTATCTGAACAAACAAGGTGATAACAATATCCATGATGATGCTAACAATAACAGATATAGTGATGATAATCATATACATAATAACAGTATAGTTCTAGTATTAATAAGTGATGATGATAATGATAATAGATATAGTAATGATAACAATCTAATGATGACGATAATGGTCATAATCATGATGTGATGACTATGATAGTAATGAAAATAATGATAATGGAAATAATAATAGTAATAATGATAATGATAATAATGGTCATGGTGATAATAATAACAATGATAATTAGCATGATATTGATACCAATACAACAACAAAACAACAATCAATATCAACAATGATAATGATGTTAATGATAATGATGATTATTATAAAATTGATCAAAAGAATAGCAATATTCATAATAGAATATCAAGGATAAAGCAATAATGCTAATAATAATAAGAAGAATAATGACAATAATAATTCTGCTAATCATGATGCTAATTATAATAGTAATTCTAATAATAATAATAATGATAATGATAATGATAATAACAAAAATAATAATAAGAATAATTATAATGATAGTAATTATGATAATACTAATAATGATGGTAATGATATTGATGACAACAGTGATAATGACGATATCAATAACAATGATAATGATGCAATTGATAGCAAAAGTAATATTATGGATAGATAATAGTAAGAATGATATAAACAAGGACGAAAATATCAGTAAATAAAGAAAGTAGATTAGGAGGAACAGGAGTAAGAGAGCTTAATAAATATTTAGGTTGCGAATCCAGGTATAGATGCACCACTCCTTACGTTTGGAAACATGTTCTGCAAACATTCGAAGGTCAACCCTTCTTCCTATCCGGGAGCCATGCTTTTGCGTCATCGAAGTATTTCAAAACTGGTCACAAGGTTCAGTCTTCTACGAGTGCTCGTTTCGTCAGGACCTGAAGAAGAACCCTGGCAGGATGTTCGCCCTTGTGTTGCTCTGCTGCGTCGCCGGCATCGCCTCGCTCCCACCTCTCGACTCGGGCGTAAGTGAAATGTGTTTTGTGTTGGTCACTCCGCTTTCATTGAATGCCAAATGGCTATTCGCAGCATTTCAACTTGTTCAACCTTAGCTGTGGCCGAAAGTAGAGCTGGGAACAATGCGATAGAGTCAGAATGTTATCATTAGCAAAGTGTTGTTTATCCTATTCAGGAACGAAAACGGATGGTGGAAAAGGACTTCATTTCTTTCATGCGGTGAAAAAAGAAAGAAAGAAAAAAAAAAAAACGTTTCTCCTTCCCCTCCAACCCTCATCGTTATCCATATCTACCGTGATGTACTGTCGTCCACGTCATCATTCACATCGGCATGTGCATCCCATCCCATCCCATTTGGTGATTAAAGAATGGAGCGATTTTTTATTTTTGATGAGAAAAAAGGTTATTTCCAGTCTCCCCACCCAGTCTCCATCCCAATTCCAATAAACTTCCTTTTTTATATAAACTTTCCGCGCTCGCGAGGTTAAAGTGGCCTCATTTATTTATTCGTTTATTTGGTGATCCATCATTTGATTTTCAATTCTAATTACTAGTTTGCCAATTAGCTTTTCTATCGAAACAGAAGACTATATTCCCGGGTGAATTAGCGATTTCAAGTACAATTATTTCCAATGGACTTCCAATAGAGAATATTTGAATGCATTTTACGTAGAAAGACGTTTTAGTAGATTTTGCGTGTGATATTTTCAATGGATTTTGCGTAAAGATTTTCCCCCCCATTTACTATATAACGCTAGAAATTTCTTTTCTTCGGTCTGAAAGCACTTAGTCTTGACACTGAATATCTGATGTTTTAGAACCAGACTCCTGTTAAAGAGAAGACTCAAGCACTTGGTCAGTGCTTACAAATGACCTTACTATGGTTTCTAATTTGTAAACTTTCTCCAACCTTATCAATACATTTTTTCAAAAGCTGAAAAAAGTGCTTTTATTTTCGTCATGCCATCATTTGAATCACATTTCTCCACGTGGACTCGTGTCTTAACTTTCAGTTGCGCTCATTGGTGCTTCCTTGATATGGTGCTTTAGACCTTCTGTGTAGGAAATGTATGTATTTCTTCCTTACATCACAGGCTCTATACTATGTATATAATGATAGGATTGAATTGATTTTCCAGGATGCAAATCAGGCGACGAATATTTCCTGGATACCTCTCCCCACGTTCCCTGTCTCTGGACCTCCTCTGGGTTAGTTTTTTCTCTTTCACACACTCACTCCGTACCAGTATATCATATCTAGTAATACCAAAGCTGTCATACGTTATGCCATGACGGCGACACACACGTAATTAGAATCAACAAAATGCCCTTGCCTTTTCCAGCGGCACCACGCATCATAAATGGCCGGACAGCCGAGCCCCACGCCTACCCATACCAGGCCGCCATCTCGTGTTACAGATTCTTCCTCTGTGGAGGTTCTGTGGTAAGTGATGTGCACGTGGTGACAGCCGCACACTGCGTGGACAGGTGAGAGATACCTATACTGATCAGTCCTTCATGTGCAAAATATGATATGATAAAATGTGTTGATGGCATTCTGTAATTGGGACAAATTGTAATAAAATGTATCTATCTTTTTTTCTTTTCTTTTTTTTCTTTTTTTCACATTTTTGTCTTTTACAGACCAGGGAGATGTAAGGTTGTTCTGGATGGCCACGACCTGAAGAGAAAGGAGCGCAGTCAACAAATCATAGCCGTGGGCGAAACTTACGTACATCCCGACTACGCGATGAAGAAATTGGTTTTCAATGATATAGCAATTTTGAAACTGAAGGAGAAGATAGAGTTCAACAGTAAGTCACGCGATTGTTTTCTGTATGAGCGTGTGCATGCATGTGTGCCTATGCGTGTGTCTACCGCTTCGCGGCAAAAGGAAGCACTCCCGAAGAGTTGGTTTTCATAAACATACGGCCCCCCCGAGTCGCCCTGAGGGAGGAGAGGGGAGGGATCAATTAGTGTCATGATCGGAAGTGTTGTTGAGAGACAAAGGCAGAGACGTGAATTGCCACTGTTTTTCTCTGCCACTGCTGTTCTCTTGATAAACACATTAATTACAGCCAAATAAGCCGGAGACAGAGAGAGAGAGAGAGAAATAGAGGGTGGGAGAGAGAGAGAGAGAGAGAGAGGAGGGGGAGAGAGAGAGAGAGAGAGAAGAGGGAGGGAGGGAGAAGGAGAAAGAGGGAGGGAGGGAGAAGGAGAGAGGGAGAGAGAGAGAGAGAGAGAGAGAGAAAGAGAGAGAGAGAGAAATGGAGGGGGAGAGAGAGAGAGAGAGATAGAAAGAGAGAAATGGAGGGGAGGGGGAGAGAGAGAGAGAAATGGAGGGGGAGAGAGAGAGAGAGAGAGAGAGGAGGGAGGGAGGGAGGGAGGGAGGGAGGGAGGGAGAGAGAGAGAGAGAGAGAGAGATAGAAAGAGAGAAATGGAGGGGAGGGAGAGAGAGAGAGAGAAATGGAGGGGGAGAGAGAGAGAGAGAAATGGAGGGGAGAGAGAGAGGGAGGGAGGGAGGGAGAGAGAGAGAGATCGTTCCAAAGATTTTTCAAGTTGACTTACATAGCAGGATGACTCCACACTGCTATAAACACAGGTGATTGAGTCGTCCTTCGGAGGGAAGAGTTTTTTGCTTTAAAGCATTGGTTGTTGCTACTTGGAGAACCGAAAAATGTTCGATTCCACTCCCTGGAAATCGGATAACAGAAAGCTACATAAGAATCCTACATATCTTTAGGTTAAAAGAAAAAATACATGTATACGATTTCTTCATTCTATTATATACGGAAGTTTTTTTGTCATCGGTTAATCTTTGATAGAAATGACTTACCTTTGGCAGTTGTTCCCCATCCTGTGTGTGTCAGAGGCATCCAATCTTCCCGACTCGACTTCGGCAGGTTGACAGGCTGGACGTATTCTGAGGAAGAACTTGAGATGAGTGTTGTTCTTCTCCTACGCATAATAGGCCAAACTGCAATAGCGTCAGATCTTTGAATGGCGATTAAGCAGTCACACGCATAGGCACACATCCATGCACACACTCATACAAAAATGCAATCGCGTGACTTACTGTTGAACTTTATCTTCTTCTTCAGGGCGACTCGGGGGGGCCGTATGTTTATGAAAACCAACTCTTCGGGAGTGCTTCCTTTGCCGCGAAGGGTTGCAACCCGGCCTACCCACAGGGAGTGGTCAATGTATTCCACTTCGACAAGTGGATCAGGGATGTAATGGGAAGCAAATCGGCAGCAAATTCCTTGTTACCTGATCCCTGAGAATATATTTCTTCGAATAGTCGCGATGTACGTAAGTTTCGCCCACGGCTATGATTTGTCGACTGCGCTCCCATCTCTTCAGGTCGTGGCCACCCAGAACAACCTTACATTTTCGTGGACTGTAAAAGACAAAAATGTGAAAAAAAAGAAAAAAAAGGAAAAACAGATAGATACATTTTATTGCAATTTGTCCCAATTACAGAATGCCATCAAAACATTTTGTCATATCTTATTTTGCACATGAAGGACTGATCAGTATAGGTATCTCTCACCTGTCCACGCAGTGTGCGGCTGTCACCACGTGCCAATCACTTATCACAGATCCTCCACAGAGGAAGCGTCCGTTACACGAGAGGGCGGCCTGGTATGGGTAGGCGTGGGGCTCGGCTGTCCGGCCATTTACGATGCGTGGTGCCGCTGGAAAAGGCAAGGGCATTTTGTTGATTTTAATGACGTGTGTGTCGCCTTCATGGCATAACGTATGACAGCTTTGGTATTACTAGAGATGATATACTGGTACGGAGTGAGTGTGTGAAAGAGAAAAAACTAACCCAGAGGAGGTCCAGAGACAGGGAACGTGGGGAGAGGTATCCAGGAAATATTCGTCGCCTGATTTGCATCCTGGAAAATAAATTCAATCCTATCATTATATACATAGTATAGAGCCTGTGATGTAAGGAAGAAATACATACATTTCCTAAACAGAAGGTCTAAAGCACCATATCAAGGAAGCGCCAATGAGCGCAACTGAAAGTTAAAACACGATTCCACGGGGAGAAATGTGATTCAAATGATGGCCTTTTAATAGTTGTCAAATTAGCGAAAAATTCCGCATGGCAGGTGGTGCAGCTGGCCTTCGTTGGCTCATTCTGAACTGGAGTTAGCCAAGGCGCGACCTCATCCAACGCGAGCCACTCGTTCCTAAACTTTCGTTTAGTAGCCATAACGCTTTGGAATATAGAAACACCATAGTTAACACAAACAATTTTTATAAGAGTTACTCATTAAATAAGTTGAACTATCTCTGAAGATTGGTTTTCCTTGAAATAAAGAAATGCTCCGCATAAATGTGTTTTCTATAACCTTTCTTTAATATTTAAGAGAACAAAAAAAAATAATATGTTACAGAAAAAATACAAACTAATAGGAAATGTGGATAAGGGCTATTTGTACTGACATTGTTAATAACAAAAATATCTATAATAACAGAATAGTTTTGAATATTATGCATATTGTTTTATAATTTAATATCAATATGAAAATATACATGTGCATGGGGTCATGAAATATAAAAATCATGTTCAACTATTTCAAAACTTTGAATTATACCCAGAAAATTATAACATTGTATTTCATATTATTACTATACATATTATGATATAGTGTTTATAAATGATATTGTTTTACATTATCTATCATCATTAATAAAAGTTGCATTTCATTAATTACCATCGATATCTTTGTAACAATACAACTAAAATTGATATAAATAGTAGTGTAATAGTTACCCCTGGAAAAGTTTTCTTTTTGTAGTTATATATCTGAACAAGAGATGGCGCTGGTATGAGATTGCGGCCTCACATTTTTTTTAAATGGTAGGATAGGTGCTTTCCTATCTTTCGTATATAGTCTTTGGTATGTTTTTTTGATTATTAAAGGGCCGGGAGGCGTGGTTTGTTTACATCCTGTCCCTTTAAACGCTCTCTACTACTACCCATGTTTTCCCTCAGTTTTATAGCTTTTTTCCCGTTTTTATTACGTTTTTTTTTGGTAGAAGCGTTACTTCATATAAAAGAGGTAGTTGGCATCTCTGGAGTTGGTGAGCGACGAGCCTCCAAGCGATCGATGCCAAATGGTGCTGGCTGGCGCCACGTGCAGGGGATGAGGGTACGTGCTCGCTACCCGGGATTACCCCCCCACGACTGCTTCGTGTACACATTCATCAACTTGGAGCCGTTACACATAATGCCTAGGCCAAAGAAGAACGTGCCTTTACGTCGCAAATGTGCAAAAATTGCGACAGAAGCATCAATTGTTGCAGCGAAGCGAAGGCGCCAGGCGCGTTTAGCAGTGAGGAGGCGTCACCACCGTCACCTGTTGCGTCATGTTCACGTGCACCAACGAGTGCACAGAAAAGAAAATTTCTTGTAACTGAACAAAAAGAACAACCAGAAGCTAGTGAAATGAAAATACGATGCATAAGTTATGAAGAGACAGTGAAAGAAATAGTGGAAAGCATGTTATGTCCATCATGTTGTCAGAATAATGCTACTGCTAAATTTACGCACCACCAAATAGACACGTACATCCAAGTGAAGTGATCATGTGGTGAAAGAACATTGTTATCCCATGACAACATAATTAGTATACTGCATGATGATGCTCGGTGTTGGATGGTGGTAGGCCTACTTGGCATTGAGTCTACACTTTCTATGGAAAAATATCTGCAGAACATGGACAAGATGATGGACTCGCCATTCAGAGGAAAAATGAGGAACAAGAACCTGCAAAGAGACGGAGTATGCAGCTGGAGGCTTCTGATTGTCACTGCGTTGTAAACAAATCCACTTTTCTCAAATGTAAATTATTGTGCTTTAAGTTGCTACTCCTCCGTCAGTTTTTATGCGATTTACTTAATTCTTTTTTCACTGTGTTCGTCATTGAATTTTCTATAAAATAGAAGCTTTTTTTTAATAAGTGTAATTTGGAATTTTTAAACCTGCGTAAATGCTGAGATTTTAGGCGCAGCGACACTTGTTGATGTTCTTTAATTTTTTGTGTCATTAAAAATCATATAATTGGAAAAAGTAAAGCTTCTAGTTTGTTAGGCAATGATTACTTTCATCAAAAATAATTTTAAAAAATAATTATCTTAATTAGCTTGGAAGCCTTAGTCGGTCAAAGTTCGCTTAAAATTTTAACAATTTTTTGACATTTTATTTTTTTTCTCTTTTTCTTTTCCGTGTATCATCTTCAAACTGTCTACACATGTATGTAGGTATCTTAGCTTTATGTCAATAAAGTTTCATGAAAATTGATCGAGAAGTTTAGGATTACCCCAAAAAATCATCCTGAGACCCTTAAGGAATGACTGAGACCGCAGTGTTTGCACACACTTCGTTTTATTGATAGTGGTCAAAACCTGTCAATACAACGTAGTCATTAACATATAAATTCGTAACATACAAGATAACAATATTGATTACAATGTTGTACATGACATATGGTCAGTAATAGATAGATCTTAACATCGTAGGAGTATAGTATCATAACATCATTATGATGTTATCCAAGTAATCATATTTATCATAGCTTAATACTTAGGGCCATTTATAATCAGTTACATTAACTTCTCTCTTTCTCTTTCCCTCCCTCTATCTCTCTCTCTCTCTCTCTCTCTGTCTCTGTCTCCACCTTATTTGGCTGTAATTAATGTGTTTAACAAGAGAACAGCAGTGGCAGAGAAAAACAGTGGCAATTCACGTCTCTGCCTTTGTCTCTCAACAACACTTCCGATCATGACACTAATTGATCCCTCCCCTCTCCTCCCTCAGGGCGACTCGGGGGGGCCGTATGTTTATGCGAACCAACTCTTCGGGATTGCTTCCTTTGTCACGAGGAATTGCAAACTGATCTACCCACAGGGAATGGTCAATGTATTCCACTTCAACAAGTGGATCAGGGATGTAATGGGAAGCACATCTGCAGCAAATTCCTTGTTACCTGATTTATTTATTATGCTGGTAGCGCACATAGTAGTACTTAAGTTACTATGTGCTCCTCTCTCCTAAACCTGAAACATTATGAATCATGAAATAGAATGATTTTTGTCATGCTTTCCTTTTTCCGAAATTAGCCCTTACCTGTGTATGTCATTGAAATGAACTTCACAACACCCAAAGCAACGCGTCAAGAATACGACTTCGGATAAATGCAGTACTTTATAAGACGCACATTTGAGATAAAGGTTTATCTCTCACATTCCGAGGCTACAAATCACATTTTGCATTTTATTATGGTGGAAAAAAATGTTATTATAGTAAGATTAATAAGTTTGAAATAGATCATGTAAACTGCAGCAAATAATAATGATGATGAAAACATATTATAATTTGATTTTCCTAGAACGTAGAAATAATGATAACAATGATAATAATAACAATGCCGATGATGATAATAGTAATAATGTCGACACAAAATGATTATATGAATGACAATAATAACGATAATAATAAAAATGAAAATGATAATTGGACAATTCTATCAATAATGATAACAATAATTGTAATGGCAATAGTGATAACAAAGCAGTAATTATACTGATAATGCTGATAATAACAATAATAATAATAGTAACAATAATGATAACAACAGTGATAAAAAATTATAAACCAACGCTAGATATCGAAAAAGTATCAACATGAAACAATAAAATCAGTTTGACTAAAAAAACGGCCAAGATGAGGCATGAGGGTGTTCGAATTCGTATTTCCTTGGTTTAGGTTCAGCCTGATCGCTCGCAAGGTGTATGGGACCGCGACCGATACCATTCGCGCGGGGAAGAGCTTGGAGTGAGTGAGCTGAGGATGAGAGAAGCTTAGGAGTCAGGATGAAGGGAAGGGAGCTTATGTAACAGACGAATACATG
>BOPN01003135.1:83740-103740 GCA_017312705.2 Penaeus japonicus | reverse complement strand
GAAGCATACCACTGCTGAAGGGTGAAAGGCTAAATCTCTAGAAACAGGTACTTGTAAAGTAAACCTATCATAAAATGCATTATATGTTTGTCCTCCTTGGCATTTTATGTGCTAGTAAAAAGACATATCGAGATAGAATTGAATATTGTGAAACAATATTTATGTAAATAGTTAATATTTTTAGAAAATTGTTGATTTCAAATAAAGTTTTGTCAATATCTATTGCAGTGACTTTTATTTAGGACAAAAATATTTATTATGTAATATAGTATTATACTAAATCATGAATATCAAGTGGAGACTGAGACTTTACTTCAGTATTGCACGAGTCTTGGTACGTTATTGTCATTGATGTAAATTCCGTCATGTGCTAATATTTAAAAGGAAAATATGATTAGATGTCTGTTACTGTTTACAGAAAAAGGTCCTCTTCGTTAACCCGCTGTATATATATATATATATATATATATATATATATATATATATATATATATATATATATATTTTTTTTTATTTTTTTTTTTTTTCTCCTCCTCCTCCCACTTATTTGACTCTGTCAACACCACTGCCACTACCACATAGGCAGAACATATTCAGCAAAACATTTAGCAAATCAGAGTAGTAATTAGTAATTATTTCCATTTTCACTGAGAATTCACAGTAGAGCAGAGTCCCACATTAACCATCTCAAGATGGTCCACACCTCTAGCTGTTCAGCCAGGGCTCGGCATCTTAAGATGTGTTTTCTTTTATTTTCTATATTTATAGAAAGATATTTGAGTATATATAGGATATATTGGCAAAGGGATACTAATTAGTATTTAGTATGATAAATTAATTACACAACTGGGTGAATAAATTGCTTGTATAAAAAAAAAAAAAAAAAAAATTGCGATAGTGATCTGACCCCACAAAAAATGCCCTCCGTAGATGGGTTAAGACTCCTGTATATGTATCCATGGATGAGCATATAAGGCTCTACTGGTGTGAGAACAGAACCATTAGACATATTTCATTCTCACTGGAGACATGTATATATGTACAATTAATCTCTCCCTCTTTCTCCTACTCATACCAACTCATTTATTTAATTACTAAATCTTCCAGAAAAGGTATCCGTGTTAACGCTAAGACAGGCAGAGAGGTTGGCCAAGCGAAGAGACTTGAAGCTGGTGCAAGTGGACGACCCAACCTTGAAAGGCAAAGTTGGGAAGCAAGTGTACAAATTGATGACGGGAAAGCAGTACTTCGAGGAGGAAGTCCGAGCCAAGAGAGACGCCAAGACTACAACTGGGGCAAAGGTCAGAAACCGGTTTTGTTATGTCGATACAATTATTATTTTTTTGTTCTTCTTTATAATCTTTTGTTGGTTATTCGGTTAGGATTGTGATTCTTTCTTTATATTGTTTTTTTTTTTTTTTCTAGTAATTGATAAAAGTAGAATAATAAAGTGAACAGATTTGACTCAATATTTCATTTGAATTTCCATTTACTGCTGTATCTCATTTTGAACTTCTTTAATAAATTGATTTGTTACTTGTATCATTTCAGTATGAAATAAGTTAAACAATCCTTTGATTTTAGCCATTTCTTTAACAGGGAGAGAAGATGTTAACCATTTCTGGAAAGATTGCTGAGAATGACCTTAAGTCAAAGCTCCATAGTGTTGAAAAATGGTTGAAAAAAGGTCACCAGACTAAGGTCACATTGTCTTCAAGAGGATGCACTTCAGATGATCTGGTAAGTTGTCAGTCTAGAGTTTAGATTTATTTGACAGAAAAGGATAATAACAGTACTAAGAATGCATATGGAACATTACCGTCTCCGCAAGAATACTGTGTAATTTACTTTTAAATAGTAGCACTGTTTATGTTGTCACTTCAAAAAGTCTCAGATGAACACTTGAATACATTATGACGGGTGTGGATATGACAGTAACTGGCATTTGTTTTGTACAGTCATACCTAACTGCTTGTTTTTCCTCGTTTCATTTCGTAGTACATGTTTGGCATTGTGGTCAACATGATTGCTGTAGTAAACATATAGTGAATGTAAGCCTTATATGCTTTTAGATATCATTGGAGTAACAAAATATAATATTTTATTTATTTGTTATTTCTATTTGTACTTGTGTTTGATAAGCTAACATACGTACTAGCTATATAGTGTGAAGATACAATGACTAATTTTTTCAATTTGTAACATAATTGTTATTTGTTTATTTATTCATGTATTTTTGACACTATACCATTTTAGAGGTGTTACAGGGTTTTTTTTTTTCTTTTCTTTTTTTTAGAGATAAATTTTCATGATTTTCAAATTCTCATGAAATTCATATGATACAATTTAGTCTTTGTATTTGATAAGGATGGAAAAGAAGTGCCAATATCTGGCTTATTGAAAATTATAATTTAACTGTAATGACTAATATAGCTATTTGTGAGTAGGCATCACTTAAAACATGTTGTTTCAAGTACATTTCTTTTCCTGATTTACATATTTGTTATTTTATAGGAGAATATTTACAAAACCATTGAGTCAGACGTGGTGGACTTTGGAGGTCGCATTCTACAGCGACGGGTAAAGTTCGGAGACATAAAATTTTTCATCGCACCCGCCAAAGGAGCTAAGACGGAGAAAAGTCATGATTCAGAAGCAGGAAATGAACAAGCCCCAAAGACAGTGGAGAGGAATCAAAGAAGAAATCCCGATGACGAAGTATCTGATCACGGAAAAAAGATGGAAGGATGATAAAACTATTAAAGGATTGGATGACGCCAACGTCAAATACAAATGAATGTTGAGATTATGGAAGTTGTTCGCAAATGGGTAATGTCTTTATAGTTTGGTGATATTCAACATGAAAACAATGCTGGAAGGGCACTGAATGATAAGAATACATATATCATAAAATGCATTATATGTTTGTCTTCCTTGGCATTTTATGTGCAAGTAAAAAGACATATCGAGATAGAATTGAATATTGTGAAACAATATTTATGTAAATAGTTAATATTTTTAGAAAATTGTTGATTTCAAATAAAGTTTTGTCAATATCTATTGCAGTGACTTTTATTTAGGACAAAAATATTTATTATGTAATATAGTATTATACTAAATCATGAATATCAAGTGGAGACTGAGACTTTACTTCAGTATTGCACGAGTCTTGGTACGTTATTGTCATTGATGTAAATTCCGTCATGTGCTAATATTTAAAAGGAAAATATGATTAGATGTCTGTTACTGTTTACAGAAAAAGGTCCTCTTCGTTAACCCGCTGCCGGATAGATTTGCTAACACAGGCTCTAGGATGAGTTTTATTTCTGATCGAGGCAGCTTCTGCAACATAATTTGATTTTTCCCACTCCCTTTTAGTCACTCATTGTAGAGCTAGAGACATTTTTGTGTTTTGTTTTTTTGTGTGTTTTACTGTTTTTAGAAATTTATATATGTCATATCACCGGCTCCATCAATTCTGCAGTTGACTAAAATTGTAGTTCAGGGTCCATATCAACTCTTTTTTTTTTCTTTATTCTCAATGTGATAGAAGTATTATTATTTTAGGGGGGGGGGGGCAAAAAGCAACTTTATTTTTTCGTATTTGTGTGCTGTCAAGAATGAACACGAAACTTATAACCATCCAAAATGAAGAGGTAGGGAAGAGGAAGGAAACTTGTGCTTTTGACAGTGAGTGCCACAATAAAAGGCATCCCTACTGGCACAGGGGCACATAGTAGGCATTGGGCATGATGTGAGTCACCTTTCTCCTCTCGTTCTGCCTGCACATCTTTCACCTGCAGTACTTTAGAGCAAGAGGTCGGCAACTAGCTATGTGCCATCCCTCTATAGAGATAGTGCTTGCTAGAGACCATAGATGGGTACCATTCAAGGCTCTCTCTCTCCTGCTTGTGCTAGAAGAAAGTGGTGACATCTAGGTTTTGGAAGTGAGTTGAGACCCATTTTGCTTAATATTACGGCAGTTATAATAATTATGACTGCAATTGTCAGCATTACTCACTCATTACTCATAGCACAATAAAATAACATAGTGATCCAAAATCCCCTAACGTCATGACGCCCATTGTCAGGCAAGAGCTCCTGCGTCATGTATGACGGAAAAAAACATGTCATCTGTCGTTAACGGGTTAAAAGGGGGATTCATGCTAAAACAAAAACTGTCAGACTCACTAAGTTAATATGATTTTAGCTTATAATTCATAGATGTATACTTTCCAATTATATAAGTCTTTAAAATACTTTTCCATGTGTGGTCACCATTAAAGTTACAGAAATTTGGGAAGGTGAAATATTTAGGTATTTTTAATGACTAATTATTTTTCTTTTATATTAATGGAAGTAACAATTTTGTGAATCTTCAAAGGTTTGAAATATTATATATTGTTAGAGATGATTTTTATATGCTAATTGATCTTGGTTACTCCATGCTTATATTCTACATATAGGTGAAGTATTACCTTGTACTCATCATTATCAGTTAACATAGATATCATTTTTTTTTCAACTCATTCTATATGACAAACTTTGTTTCCAAGGTCATATCTGTTCTTATACAGAGTTTTTAACATACATTCTCATATTGAGAAAATGTAATATATAAATTAATTTGAAAGGTAGGGTAATAAATACATACTTAAGTCATATTGTTCTGCAGGATAATGAATCATCTGTGATAATGAGGTATTTATAATTGGTATAGGTATGAATTAGTTTATATGTCAGTGTGCTTTTTCTATACTTTTCTCAAGAAAATGAAGAATTTTGCAAAACCAATTATTAGGTACAAATGAAAGCCACATCTTTACAAAGTGAAGTGTATTTATTTGTACATATCACCACCAGGCCTCCAGAAAGGGCCATGGGGTTTGGAAGTTATATCAAGAGTATCTACGTATTTGCATGTCGAGAAAAAAACTTGTGAAAATATCCAATATTGGACAATGAGATTTCAGGCATATAGTTTACACAGAAACGACATGACTCATTATCAGTTTACAAAAAAGTACAACAAAATTACATTACACTGAATATTCTGATGTCTCTTTAGACATAAGGGTGGAAAACTGGGATATTAATAGCTATTACAGATAACATTCATGAAATGCAAGATTTTATAACAATCAAATAATAATCAAATAATTCCTCAAATGAGGAACAAATACTTCTTACATAAGGGAATTCCAAATATGAGGAGGGGATAAATATCTTAATATCCTTTGACAATGCAAATTTTCTGTAAGAAAAAGAAACGAACTTATCATTACATCACCGAGCTCTGAAAATATGTTTCATCTACATCTCAGACCTTCATCAGGGAAGTTTTGAAACTGCTGACCTCATCGATCTCCATCTCCAAAACTGTTGTTTAGCCAATTTACAAATAAATAAAGAGATAACAAGATAATAAGCCCGCATCTACTACATGTGGGCACAGTCGCACACGCTAGCTAACATCATCAGTGGTTCCCTGGGCTAGGTTGGACTTGGACGACAATATGGCTGGCTGGCTTCATCAAAATGAGGGACAGACAACAGGAGGCGGAACGTTACATCCACCAATGATATTTATTCTTTGCGCCACCAATCCCTGAGTCTTACATGAAGCTTCCATATGTTTAAATTTCCTATTTACAGTGTTAAAATTTCTTCATACTGAAGCTCTGAGTAAGTCTCATAATTGTTGACTGCATTACATACATCTACACATTATGTTTATTGGCTATCATATGGACATGAATATATCTATCTATATAATTATATACAAGGACATCCACATATAGGCATGATCTACATGTATTTATAATGTGTTACATCCATAAAAATCTTAATGAAGCTGTGCCCCAAAAGTACCCTAAGGCCTGAGAGCTGACATGTAAAGGCATTATATCTCCTCCCTCAAAGAAACTGTGTTCACATTTTCTAGTAAGGAAACACAATATCTGTTCATACTATATATTAAAAGGGATACTGTTTTCTTACAGGACTCATGAGCAAGTCATCAGTTGCCTAACAGTCTGTATAAGTCATACATCAAAGAGTAGAACAAACATACAAAGATTTTAATGCCTACTCTCATGGCCATAGGAATCCATCTATCTTTGGCTTCTGAACTCTTAAACTTTTATTATCACAAGATAAGCAAAGGATAATCAAACAGTTGTCCTGCAAACCCCATCAACTAACTGCTATGCATCCTAGACAAGGGTATACAATTAACAACCGGAAACTCCAATGGCTTGGTCTTGTCATGTAGGAAGTCCCAACTGTCTTCCTGAAGAGGAGGTAGAATCTGTCCAGGACCTCTCATGTACGTCTCTTCACAGGTGGTTGCGTCAACCTTCACACTGCAGAGACTTGGGCATCCTCCTCTTCATCTGAAAATGCCTAAGGATGAATATGCAGATACAAGTACTTAGAAAAGGCAGAAGTTTATTGAGCATGGTTATACAAAAAAGCTTCTTATTTCAAGATTTTTATATCAATATATTGTTTCTTTTTAAAGTCAATTGGTAACAAGGATATGATTTATAAAATAAAGATGAATTTAGTTCATTATAGCCAGCATCACAAGTTTGGAGTTTCGTGAGGCAAAAATGACTTGATTCAAAACATACCATCAAGGTGTGTCTGTCGATAATATTGTACACCATCATGGGAAAGGGCTCGACCCATTTGCTTCATCCTCATCTGAGTTTCTGCGTAGTCAGGGGGATGCCCCGGTGCTCCGCGTCGTCGTCCACTACCCATTCCTGCTGTAAGACAAGGAAGGTTATACATGGCACTTTACTTTTAGCCTGTCAAGACGACAATAAAACATTTGTATTGACTGTATCTGTAGTATTCTTCAGTTTTAATACTATGTTAGGCTCTACGTCATGGCTGCTTTCTACAATTCAGACTGAAGATTACTTCTTTTGTTTTTCTGGCAAGTTCCATGTTTAATACTCAAATGCTATTTAAAGAATAAGTATAATGTAAATGTGCAACATATATGATTTTCAAAATTTGTTTCTTGAAGCTAAAGATTAATTAGTTCCATAAAAGAGAGTCTACAAATAATTCTATAGTTTATGAGGAACATTCTACTAGGAACAAAGGGAAGAACAAAATGCCTTGTCCAAAATGCATCCTATTTATGATTCCAGGAGAGAAAAGCAGGGAAAAACAGGATAGAATCAGAGAAGGAACACAAGGAATCCACATTCTCCTGACCACCTTTAGCCAACAAAAACAACTAGAACTGATGTCCACACCACCAGCGCTAAACATACTGAGAGTGTAAGAGGGTCTCTCTCTCGACCGAGGTGGGGCCAGAGAAAGGTATGACTCACCTGCCGCAGGAATAGGTGGCAGCACAGCTACTGCATGCGGAAAGGGAGGACGCGACCGTGATTCTGTGGTGCACATGGCAGGAAGGCAAGAAGGCAAGTCAAGGCAAGCTGTGGTGCCGCAATATTGATGTAGGCAAGGCAAGAGAATCACCACACACCACCAATACGTGATTTTGTGTTTATTTTCCAAAGGTAATGATGATAACTACTATCCAGATCATGAAGCAGAATGCAGAATGGTGTAATACATTGACAAAATTGATTGGATGGTTATCATCATCACCTTTGAAATCTGGTTCATACATGTCTCATTTAACATATATTTAAAGTTCTCAAAGATGCAATACATTACAATAACACAATCATTTTAACATGTGTGCAAGCTGTCTAAATCAGGGCTAAATCAATGGAGTAACATATATTAAGTCTATTTAGTATATTCACTTAATATGCATTTTACTGGTACACTTACACATAAGTGACTATGACTATTTTAATTTTGAATGGAATACCAAGACCGACACAGTTTATCCAAGTGCTAAACAGTGCTGTGGGAACTATAATCCGCCCTGTTGAAGGTGAACTCAATTCTCACTTTGCTATCAACACCTCCACGTAACATTCATTCCCACACACGAGTGACTGCCGATGCATTGCCAAGCAGTACTTTGCCGACACAGACTCCCAAAACATTCACAAACCTGGTTGATGCGAGTAGCGTCGGTGGTGGGCTGGAGGTGAGGAGTGATAGTGACACTCGTATCCTGAAACTCCCCCAACTTCCAGCGAGGAGGAGGAGTGACAGTCAAAATGGGTAGAGATGCCAGAATCAGACTCCCCGGGGCCCACTTGACAGTCGGTTGATGTCACCGAACCTGATGTTAAGGAGAGACAAAAAATCTATAGGAATTTGGTTGAGACGGATGGGTACTAGGAATTAAAACGTGAAGTTGACTTGCCGGAAATGTTTCCTCTGAACTGCCCGTTTACTTACAACATCACTTGGCTGAGCAGGAAGAAATTTCTCTCCTTAGAATTAGAATATGAAAAATGCAATAATAAATTTTCTCTAAAATTATATTGTCATAATAAGACAATAACTGTATTGCTTCACCATGCAGCGATATACAAATGAATGATATTATTGCATATATGATAAAATCCATTAAGGATCAATGTATTTCTACACAGTTTAATTATCTTTTTCATGGAAATTATATCAAAACTATATAAATTTCTGTAACTATAGACTAAAACAACCAGAGAATCATAAAATATATAATTATGTAAATGTTATGAAGAAAGAAAGGCTAAAAAGGAGGAAAAGTACTTTGTAAAATCAGGAACATTTACCCATATCAGTGAACATGGGACAGTGGAGAGTTCATGCAGACACTGAAGTTCTCCAAAGAGGGTCCATGCAAGAGAGGTGAAATTACAAAGACAGAGAAGGGAAAAGGGACAACAGAGACTCTTTCTTTTTTTTTTTTTACTTTTTTTTTTTTACACTACATGATATGAAGAAGCTTTAGGTGATAGTTGTAATAAGAGGAGACCATAGTAGAGACATTCTTAAATATAGGACAAGGATTAATATCAGACATAGTCAATATCATTTTCGGATCCATACTGACTGCAATAGGAAGTTGGGTCAGGGTTAACAAGACTGCCTGGTTGTGTCTCACTTGGAGGCAGAATCAAAGATGGCCTTCCTTGGCGCTTTGACTCTTGTGCCTTACAGGAACCTTTCTGGCTTGTAAGAGATTCTTCAAACTCAAGTTTCATTGCTTTTAGACTATCCTTAGTTGGGGAATGAGATGGGGCATTATTTCTTCTCAGTTTATCACCACTAAATGATGAACATTTGGCCAAAGATCTCTGTAACATTGTCATGCTCTCAAGATCTGCAGATGTTGGAGATACTTTGACTTCTTCAATCGGAGACAACATTGGTGCACTGTTTCTCCTATGGACAGCATGTTTACGTATAAGAAGGCTAGTTGGTCTGTGAAGCCCTGCATCGGTGGGCAATGGCAATCCACCACATGGATCATTCCAGTAAAGGTTTTCTTCTTCTGAGGGATAAGTTGAGCCTGGGTGGATCATTCGCATTTCTTCCTCCAATTCCCGAATGACAGCATTGAGCTTTTCTGCAACTCGCCTTCGAACGTCGGGTCTGCCTCTGTATCGAGTAAGGACGTATTTGGATTGGGGATATGTTGTGTTTAGGACCGTCTTCGGAGACATTCCCAATGACTTACAGTAACCTTCATGAGTCGAGTCATCAGAGCCACTACTAACAACTGAAGACCCAAAGGAATCATTCAATTCATCATTTTCGTTTCCCTCGTCTTTCTGGTTTTGTACCTCCAATCTTGACTTTTTGAATTTTTCAAACCAGGGAGACTTCTTTGAAAAGGTCTGTGAGTACACTGACGCAGCTGGAACAAAAGAATCCGTGCCTTTGCCGGGATCATTGGTTGTCAGACATGTTTGTTTAGTATCTTCTTTCGTTGCTCTTTGAGTATACGGAATGTCACAGTTATCATTCAAAGGGTTATCGACATAAACATCTTTGGGCTGATTGACCCTGTAGACTCTCATAGGTTCATTCTTTCTTAAGTGTTTACTGGATTTCACAGAAGCTGGGAAATGAGTCTCCTTATTACTGGCTGGTCTTTGTAAAGTCGGATAACGCCTCTCTGTTGTTTCTCTTGCCGAGTCATCAGGCAAGCTTTTCTCTAGGAAGAAACGTGAAGGCACACATGCATCATCTTCATTAAAATTGTGGCTTTTACTCATTTTTATTTTGTTTTTCAGGGTCTCACCAATTGAGGGTGGATCTGTTGGTAAAAATGTTCTGAGTGGTTTAGAAATTCTGGGCCTTTTAACTTTGCCAGATGTTATTTCTTTGCTATTCAAGCATTTTGAATCTTTAACAGAATATTTCTTAACTTCTGGTCTATCAATCACCTTATTCAGAAAATCTTCACTTCGACTTCTTCTGAAAATCAGTGGGCTAAGTAAGGCAGATGTTAGTACCTCATCTACAATGTTTTTTTTGGCATTAGTGTTCTTTGCAGGACTTTTCTTGGCATCTTTGTCTAGTATATCTTCACTTTTACTTCTAAATATTTTTTGAAATATTGTAATACTACTACTAGTGCTTCCCTGTTTGTGTTTAAGCGGATGTCCAATTTTACTAGGAGAAGAAACAGAGGCACTGCTTGATGACTCATGGCTGACTACAGCAGGCTCACTGAAATTTGTCTTCTCTTTCTGACTTGATGGAAGCTTTTCTGTATAGGTAATTTCTTTCTTATTTAATGTTCCTTTAATAATAGGTGACAAAGGGACTCCTTGCTTCTCAAGTTTTGGAGACACAGCGTATGAGAAAGACTCCCCATGCTTGCTTAAACTACCAGTCCCTTTCTGACCTCTTCGGGGAAGTGTTGCTTTTTTGGGAGTGGACATCTGACATTTGGAAACATCCTGGGAGAAGGTGTAAGCATCCATTCTCTTGGGGCTGTGAGCAGGTGTTGGTAAACTTCTAGAGAATGTACAGTCCCTGGGCAATGACTTTAATCTCATTCTAGTGGCGACTGGTGCAGGACTTAGGCACAGACCTGGGTTCCTTGGACTTTCTGTTTTGTATGAACTAGTGCTGTAACTACTATCAAAACTCGTACTGAATTTCTGTGATTTCAAGGCAGCCTTTTTCTTTTCCCTCTGTATTTGCTTAATTCGAAGCGGGTTGATGGTAATAGGTGTTGAGGACCTGGAAGAAGGTTTGGTTCCTAGGAAGTTATTACTGGTGGTAGAGATTTTACGGACAGATGCTATGAGAGCGGAACAGGCAGCAGCATGCACAAAAGAAAGAGAGAAAGAAACAGATGCGGGTGTAGTGGTGCTGTTATGCTGAGTGCCATAAAGGGAGGGTGCTGGTTCTAGCAGCATACCTGAGGTGTGGGATTTGTGGAGTTTGGACAGGGAGGTAACAGAGGAAGACTCTGCGCTAAGGTCCACAGGAACAGCATGGGTATCAGAGTGGGACCGCTCGTGGGTAGAGCGAGAGGTATGGTTGTTGATGGCTCCCCTGCGAGGAGGGCCAGGGGAAGGGGAGGGGGAGAGTGAGTGGTGGGTGGTGGTGGAGCGTGGGCCGTGATGAGGCTTCGTCTTGGGCTCGGCCAGGGCCTTCATCTTGCTTATGGACTGGGGAGATGTGGCTCCTGCAATATGGGGAGAGGTGCTCAAAGAAAAGTAAGCAACAAAATGGACAGCTAGAAAGTGTTAAGCAATCATGTAAAAATTAAAATTCAATTTAGTATCATTTAAGCCAGAAGCTAAGCAAGATTTTTTATTAGACACCTTAGTATAATCAATGTATTAATAATGATAAGTTAATAAAAATAAATAAAAATAAATATAAAGAAAAAAAAAGGAAATCAAGGGGAAAGGAATGTGAGGAGAGTCATTTACCGAATTTTGCAGTATGCTTCTTTCCGTCCGAGGTTTGTGACGTTGATGAAGTTGATGATGTTGTGGAGGGTGTTGGCGAGTGGGGGCGCCGTCTTGGGGGAGGGTTGGTGGGCGGGGCGCTGCTAGACCCGCTGCTGCTGCTGTTGCTGTGACCTCCTGCGGGTTTGTGCCCTTCCGGACCTGCTTCACACTCGAGAGACATGTTGCGAAGCTGCTCCTCATCTGTGATCACTTGCAACCGAGCCAAGTATGCTTTCACCCTCCGGACCATTTGAGCCTATTGGAGAGAAAAAAAATATGGCAATAAATATCAATGTACACATACATATACAACTTTCATCTTCAATGACTAATTTTTCATAAATCTGAAAAAGACATTATAAGCGTGTGAAATAGCACACCAGAAAGCACAAGGAGTCAAATGCAACCTACCTCCTCATACATCTTCTTCTTATCAGGTGCAGCAGTGGATTTCTTCCTTCTCTTTACTGTTGCAATCTGAGCTCCCATTTGGTTGAGTGTTATGAGTGCAGCACTTGGGGGTTGGCCACCGGCATCCTGCATGTTGAATAGATCCTGAAAGACAACCCAATTGTAATCAGAATATCGTGCAGTAATCACATACCCCTAAATACACCACGACAAAAGCAAAATGACATTAATTGTCAAAATTGTTATAAAACTACCAGACAACAATAATGATTGATCTTCTTGCAACTTACATATGGGGCTGAGCACATATTCTGGAGGTCTCGGATGTAACGTGAAATCATGCGCAGCTTCTCGAAGTTGATGAGTCCTTCAACCTTGTCATCATTACCCTCATGAGTGAATGTCAAGTCGCGGGCAACCACCGGATAGAATGGAATCTAGGGAAAAGACACAGACATTAAAAACTGACACTGAATGAATAAATAAAATAAAATAAATAAATCAAACTCTCTGAGAGTACACTGGAATATTCCCTTTCCAGAAAACATTATGAAAAAAGAGAAAAAAGAGAGAGAGAGAGAGAGAGAGAGAGAGAGAGAGAGAGAGAGAGAGAGAGAGAGAGAGAGAGAGAGAAAGAGAGAGAGAGAGAGAGAGAGAAAATCTTACAATTGGTGATTGGATGTTCTCGCTCTGGACCAGGTTGCGGTATTTGCTCATGTTTCTGGAAGGATCCATGAGGTCCTGCATGTCATGGAACATGCGTTGGTACTTGGAAGGCAAGCGCTCCCAGGTCTGCTTTAGCCTTGAGACTGTTCCGTGGCCCAGACCAGACAATATGGCAAACATGGAGTTGAAATTCTTGCATTCCTTACATTGTCCTATGAAGAAGAGAGAGAATTTAAATCTTGATATATACTTTCCGATACTGAACATGAATGGTACTTGCAAAAACAATAATGGCAATATATAACATTTTGCTCAACTCTATGAGCAATGATATTAGACAAAAAAGAAAGTAATCTTACTGGCAACTTTAATAAACTGCTTGATGATTTTAGATCGCTTGACTAGATTGTGCTCTGAGCATACTTCAGTGACCACCCAGAACATTTCACGGTTTACAAGCTGGAAAGAGGATTATTTGTATATCAAGGTATTTGAATTATCATCACCACCTTGCATGCACAGTAAAACATTTGAAAATTAAAATTCTGACCTACTTTACCTAAAAAAGTAGATGATTATTAATAATCATTAAAAATGTCTCCTGACTGAATTTGTTATTACACATAAAATCTAAAAATATGTAAGTACTAATCATAATCTGCACCACAACAGAAACCTGTATACCTCAGCGAATTGTGACAGAGCTGGAGTCCCATATCTTGAGTTGAGGTGGAAGAGATAGTCAATGTATTCAGTTGGTTCAATCTGCCTGAATATTGTATAGTCCTCAAGAGTGAGCTGAATAGCCAACTCGACAGAGTTCAGCTGTAAGAAGTAAACTGTCGACTCCCTGACCAATTCGTTCACGTTCTCGTCAGGGACCAAAGTCTGTGACACTGTGATGTTCTTCAAGTAGTACCGACTACTTAGTCCTAAAAAAGGAAACATTAATAAAATGAAACAATGATTAACCATAATTAATAACTACATATACATATCCACCAATTTTTCTTTTAATAATAATAAAAAAAAAGTAAAATTACCATGGCACAAAACAACTGCTAAACAAGAAACATACTTCATTCATCATGATTAATGCCATACCTATTCTCTCTGCCAGATTCTGAAGGGAGTCTGGTAATCTCTTCTGCTTTGTGAGTCCTTCTTCTGTAACCGAGACTTCATACAGTGCATAGTTGGAGGAACCTGAAGGATCATTTATGTTGAAGATCTGCAGTGCAAGCATCACCACCTCGCGAGCTGTTGTTTCCTTGTGGACCGGCAAGAATCTTGCAGCTTGGTCAGTTGCTCGATAAACCTGTTACAAGGAGTGGGAATGTATTACTGGTGTCCTTTACACCGACAAAGCAAGAGCATGTCTATCACATCCAAATGGATTTATAAAAGGACAGTTGAACGACAATCTTTGGACACTCACCTTCAACACGTGTTCAGGAAACTCTGTTCTGACGTCTTCATAGGTTCCAGTCGTGCTCAGATCTGGGTTGCTGTGGCTGTGGTAGAGTCCACCACCCACACTTGATTGGGATGACACACTTTCATCGCTGTTTATTTGTGACTCTCTGCAACACAGTTTATGCAATGTCATCTCCAAATTTCCAGAAGGCTTAACAGTATCAACACATTGTTTATATCATTATAACTATGCCTTATAAATAAATCTACAATAGTAAAAATATAAAAATGTCAAGGGAAAAGAAAAGAGCCACTTGATACAAAATAGAAACAAGCCAAATGAAGCAACCTCACGAACTCACTGTGTGTTGGTCTTTGGCTTCAGCAGATTCTTGACCTTACTGAACCTGGTGGCTTTGGAGCCACCCATTGTCATGAAGGATGACTTGTTGTTGCTGTCCTTGCCCTTGTCCCTGGGAGACTGCTGGGTGTGGTCACTTGGGATGTTCATGGTGGATGCAAAGTTGGAGTTGAGGGGCATGTTGCCGTCATTAAGGCCTCGCGGGTCGGATGGCTTTCTTGGGCGTTGTCTTGGGGAATTGTCTGGAGTCTGGAGCATCTCCTTGAATGCTACAGAAATGATAAGTTATTAAAATTTCTCTTCCATTCCCAGTATAATTAGAATTCCAATCTTTTACAATGTTTTACATCATAGCCTGGGAGAGAAAGGAAACAAATACAAACCAAAACCAAAAAGGATGAATTACCTAACAAGTTGCTCTTGACAGTGATTGACAGGTGACACGTCTGACGAAGAATCTCAAGAGCGCGTCCATGATTCATGTGGTCGAAGCTCTGGCCGTTGACTTCCAGTATCTGGTCTCCACGCTTCAGGCCGACCTCTTCAGCCTTGCTACCCTTCTCCACCTATTAGGAAAGATAACACTATATATCAGGATCTCAATATGATTGTGTTGAGACTAAAGCTATAGTGAGATGTCATATTACCACTTTAACCCCATCTTGGTTTGCAGGTGTATCAAATGAAAGGCTGTCTTGTCTTGTGTTGGTCCATCCATTGATAAAACCGTTAGTATTAATTCAAATAATAATTCTAAATGCTTTATCCATAACAAATTTAAATAGAAAATTTTTAATCATGTAAACCATACAAAAACCTGTTAGATCATTATTGAACAGTGAACAAATACCTTTGATATAAAGATTCTAAATCCTCGTTCATATCCTCCTAGGATGGAGAAGTGCAGGATTTCGTCCCTTGAAGGCCGCGTGAGGGTCACAGTCCTAGCCCTGGCCTTCGTGGCACAGGCGAAGTCAAGGAGTCTGAGCTGTCCCGCCATCTTCTCCCTCTCGAGTCCTTCCTCAAACTGCTCCAAGAAGTTCATCATGACCGGATCCATCTCAAAGTCCGTGAAGTGGTTGTTTACCCAGAGCAACACCACTCGTGTCACTCTGTCTCTTAGAGAGGGATCTTCAAACCTATTAAGAGGATAAGAGGGAGATTTTAATTTCCTTTGCATAAGGAGACACTCTACATTTGTAGAATTTAAGTAAATAATAATGACCACACTTAAATATCAAACAAGAATTTACATTACATTACATTTGTTGTGATAAGTTACATACAATCAAGAACACAATATCATCCAATAATCTTTATCTTAGTTTCTACTAATAACTACCATCAATCATAAAATGAACATTTCTTTATAAAACAAACATTGATTTTAATTGCCAATGACATGAAAAAGTCATGAGAAAAATAATATTACCATTCTAATAATTTGTTTGCCACTTGGAGTGGATTGTCAATAAATGTTCTGTGAGTGAGTAAGAAGTCCTCCACATAGGTTGGATCCACGTTGTTCTCCACCTCCACCAGCTGTGACATGAGCCTTTCTGCTGTTCCCTGAGGAGGTAATTACAAGTTCAGTTTGCATTCCATGTGATACCTTGATTTTGGGAGATTTGTAAAATCTATGGTTCTCAATGATTTTTGAGAGGGTAAGAATTTATAATACTGATGTCATAAATCACTTATGGTACTGATTCTCTTTATTAAATATTTTAAATGCAACAAATGGCACTTGCTTTGATGTTAGCTTTTAATTTCCAAAGAGAACAATCTTCCTAATCTTTCATCATAGGAATTACTCAAGGCACACACTAACAAAACCTCCGACATTCCTAAAAAAAAATCTTTCATTTACCCACATTCTACATTAATCTCATTCACATTAATATTTCAAACCAAATGATATCACAGTGACCAACAACATCCACTTGAGGAGGCAAAATGAATGCTACTAATAAGGGCCTTCAACCTCACTAGTGGAAGATCTACACTTGCAGAGCTCTTGGTGTCCGTGCACTCCTCCTTACTGAGGGATGGGAAATGGCTGGTTATGGACAAGGCTTGTCAAGTGGAGTTCCAGACGCAAAACACTCCCACTATTCATAAACTGTGCATAGACTTTGTAGAGTGACTGTTTCGAGGGATATGGGGGGGTGGGGACTTGGCAAGGTACTCTCAATTACTTACAGTTTTTATGAGTGTATCTTGTAATTAAAGATTCTAGTACTATTATAAAAAGAAAAAAAGAAAAAAGCATATGATATGTTTTAGCTGCATTCTTATTTACATCTGTTGAATACCTAAGTAGTAGTAGATTATGTACAGCTTCTAAATTGCCTGTTGGTTCTCTCAAATCTATAGCATTCATTAATATTTTCATAAAGAATTAAAGGTCTGATTAATTATTCACTTTAATTGGTAGACTACTAAACTATTTATCATATAAGACATGATTTTCAAGCAATTCTTGACATTCTTAAAATCACTAGAAATTAGTTCACCACTGAAAGAAATCAATAATTCTTAATTTTACTCAGGTTTACTAAAAATCCTCATCTTCAAACCATAAAGCTTAGGACCTAAATCAATGTACACAGCAATATCTCTAACAATGTGCAATTTACTATTCCTCACTTGCACCAACATCAACCCCCCCCTCCCCCCTAAAAAACAATGCATCTACAGAGCATTCATTACCTTGATGACGATATTCCCCCTTCTGTTGCCTGCGTCAATGTTCCTTTGTTCTGTCACGAGGACAAGAACGCCGTCCTCCTCGTGGCGTCGTGTATTCTCCTCCCCCTGGTGCAAGATGCGGTAGTAGTCCGTCTGGCGGATGCACACGAACTGGCAGTCATCCACCTTGGAGCGCATGACCCCCTGGTGGTAGAGCTTCTCCATCGTGGGCGTGATGCCGAAGCTGGCGGGAGAGGAGGAGTTTTTGGTCATCACATTTTGTCTCTTGGGAAGACTGCAAAGAAAAATCATGCCATGCAAGACTCGTCTACGGAATATCAGTCATCCCATCATCCTGTTCTCCTCCCTACTACTAGCCAGCTAATCAGTGCCTGAAATCATGCACCCATCTAGAGGCCCAGAAGCTTGAAGCTTTTGAGAAGGGCCACTCTCAATCTGGCTAATCATCCCTTCCACTCGTAAGACTTGCATACGAGTCTGACTCCTAAACATAACGCCGATAATTACCTGTCTCCAAGGTGAAGCTCGTGCACAGAACCATCTGGTTGTGTGACCTCCACGTGTCCATTGATGATGACACTCCACGAATCTAGCTCTTCCCCGTGGTTCATGAGGGTTGTGCCAGCCTCTTCCACTACGGCAAATACCTAAAATCACATTAAAAATGTAAAAACTCTGTCAACAGTACCTTAAACTTTGTCTAACTGCAAAACATATTGAAAACAAAACAAAAATGAATGACAACATAAAAAGCAAAATCTGAAACAGTAAGAACATTTATAACTGCAAATAATTGCAAAGTAAAAAAAAAAAAATAATAATAATAAAAAGAATAAAAAAAAATAAATAAAAGAAAATGTTCTTGTTGGTAAGGCTGTGTGTGTCATCACCTGACACAACTTGCCTAAAGAGAGAGAAAAAAAGTTAAAAACACGAGGACGACCTACCATGGCCTGACACATGGCTCTTCTCACGGCCAAGGTCATGTTGGAGAAGGCTCGCAGACGTTGTGTGAACTCGAGCAACACGTCGATGTCGTCCTCCGTCCTCTCGCTGGGGTCCTTCTCCAGGCACTCCCGCACCGCGTCTCGCACCGCCAGGCTCTGCCGGGGGAGAAGAGCGGTGAAAATACGTATGGAATAACGATCCTGGACGCGGGCAACGTGGCCAAAACATGTTCGGAATAACGAAAATAAACAAACGTATAGGCAAGACCGTCTTCGTTTCCTGTGCAGATGAGATGATGCAATGCGTGTGGAAAAGGATAAGCGACGGGGCAAATGAATGGTACGACTCAAAGGGCAGACCGCGACTCTAGCAGCAACTCACCTCGATGCTCTCGGCCAAGTCCTCCTCGTCGGAGTCGACGGCGCTCTCGGTGAGGCCCGACAGGTCGACGTCGTCGGGCTCGAGCGAGGACTGGAGCGAGTGGCACATGGTGTCGGATCCCGAGTAGGCACTGGAGGTGTCCGAGCCGTCCCTGACCGAGGAGCCGACGCTGCCTCTGTTGCGGGCGCCCCGCAGGATGGCGCTCCCGACGAGGTCCGGCAGGTAGGGGTCGTGGTGGTGGTGGTGGTGGTGCTGGGGGTGATGGTGGTGATGGGCGTGGTCATTCTCGTACTGGTGGTGGGCGTGGTGGTGGGTGGGGGGAGGGGGAGGGGCACCACGACCCCCGGGTCTGATGGTAATCTCGTCTTGCTCGAGTGCCATCAACTTCTCCAGGTTCATGGTGTTGCACGACGCCCGCTGGCCGGGACGCATCAGCTGCACGTCCGGGTAGTCAATCTGCAACACAATACGAACAAGAGTTAACACACAATTCACTTACACAGTGCTATGGTAAATGGAATGAAAATATGAAAAAAAATGCCAGTCATGAAACTCCAACAAAAAAAGAAAAAAGAAAAAAAGAAAAATAGAAATATTAAAAAGAGAACAATGAAATACGGAAGATACTACATAATAAACCGCACAAATGTAACAGATAATCAACCAATCCCCCTGCTATATACCGAGCGATGGCTGGGCAGGGTCGGACAGGACCGAGTTAGCTCCACCTCCAGAAGGGTCGCCCTCCAGCTCGCCTCCTCCAGTCCCCTCTTCTCCACGCACAGATTCACGCACGGAAACTTCAACATTGTTTCTCCTTATTGCAAACAATCTCGTATTTCCCTTCTTACACACCCCACGAAGGAAGTAGAGGACGGAAGGAAGGAGAGGGATAAAGATAAGGACATGGACACAGGAAGAGAAGGTGGTAGGAGGGGAGGGGGATTTTCTCGGAGAAGTCGGCGAGGGGAAAAACCAAGGAGACTATTGACACTGTATATCTCCTCCCGCCGCAGCCTGGCACCTTCTGGCTCCCGGTGAGTGGCTCTCCGCTTACAGCAGGAGTTCCGCTCCATTAGACATATACTTATCTCCGTGGTTCCTGTAAGCTTATCTATGTGTGCGTTTTTTCCGTCTCTCAGGGAATCCTGGTGGTACTTATTGATACTAATATTTATATACACATATGTATGTATATATCTATATTTATATGTATCTGTATATATAAATATATATATATATATATATAATAT
>BOPN01003135.1:66933-83640 GCA_017312705.2 Penaeus japonicus | reverse complement strand
TATATATATATATATGTTGTGTGTATGTGAGAGAGAGAGAGAGAGAGAGAGAGAGAGAAAGATAGAGAGAGATAGAGAGAGAGATAGAGAGAGACAGAGAACTGAAGTAGAGAATATGGAATGCATCCCAGAAGAGACTAGCACGTACATCAGCTAAACCGCTGTTGTATCATTTACCAAAGTTTATCGGGATGTTATCGTCGCTGCTGCTTTTCCTTTTCGTCCGTTTCCCAGTAGGCCTTATCGCCAGGGAGGACGACGCCAGGTTCCAGAGTGCGGAACACCCGTGACGTTAACGGGGCATAAAACGGACGCAGCCGGGAACGGCTCCTCTTCTCTCCCTAAACATATTCTGATAATCTATTTCTCTTTCTCTTTCTCTCTCTCTAGGAGGAGGAGAGAGAAAGACCAAACACATTCTCCTTACGGCCGCTTGAACTAGCTCATTATAAGAGATAAGGACACACACAAATATAACAAGCAAGGAGACTGAAACAAACAAACAAACAAACAAACAAACAAACAAACACTCCAAAAAACAAAGAAACACCCAAAGCGAGACACTCTCACGACACGAAACAGCGCGCGAGAGGCGACACCTGCCATCCCCACAACACAGAGGTGTCGTGGGCGTCTTCAATTATTCAAGGGGAGTTCCCAGTCCCCCCACCCCCTCTCCGCCCCCCTCGCATACACACCCCTACCATGCCCCCCCCCACCCGCGATTCACAAATGACTACGCGACGCAGCCTCGGAATTCATGCGTTATTCAGATTAATTGCAGGTCTTGTTGCAATGCGTTATTCAATGCTATTCCGCGACTCCTTGTCTCCCCCCCCTGCCTCCCTACCTCCCTCCCTCCAATGATTCTCCCCAAGTACCGCCCCTTCCCCCCTACCTCCCCTTTACCCTCAAGTACCACCACCACCACCACCACCACCACCACCACCTCCTCCTCCTCCTCTTTTCCCTCACCTCAAGCGCCCTCTCCTCCCCTTACCCTTTTCCCCAGTCGCCCCCTTCAAAGTAACTCCTCCTCCCCTTCCCTTTTCCCTCCAAGCACTCCCTCTTTTCCCTCTCTCCAAGACCCCCCACCCCCCCACCCCACTTCCCATCACGCCTCTCCTGTCACTGTTTTCCCCCGGCGCCTCTTTTAAGAAGGGGTAAGACAGCGACAGCCGCGAACAATGGCAAATAAACATGAAAGCCTCGGCCATCCTCCTTGCAAGGTTTATTTTCCCCTTTGCAAGATCAGCTGACTGACTCACTAATATTCTTTTCTCTTCTCCCTCCTCTCTCTCTCTCTCTCTCGCTCTCTCTCGCTCTCTCTCTCTCTCTCTCTCTCTTCCCCTCCTTACTCATGACTCACCAGACTCATCGTAATGAACGCAACTAAGCGACGTGCCTCATTATGCACAAACAACGACCGGAAAGTAGTCGAGATAAAGACTTTGAGATTGCAAATTGATCTCTCTCCCTCTCCCTCTCTCTCTCCCCGGAGAAACCACAAGTAAAAATAACGATGCAACCTAAACAAAGTAGAAAAAAAAAGTATGTAAACTCAAGGAAAACCGTCCACAGAGTAGACCCCCCCCCCCCCCCCCACCGCGTCCCCGTCCTCTCGGATACAGCCCCGTGTGTCCTGCCTGCCTTGCTGACCCCCCCCCCCCTATCTCCCACCGCCCCTTCCCTCGCCCCATCTCACCCACCCACGCCCTGAAGCCGTAAAACAAAAACAGGGTATTGTTCACCTAGGCTTCGTCTGTCGGCCGAGCCTGAAACCGTGGGGCTTCATCAAACAGAACTATCACAAATATCATAATGACCACAGGCGCACAGCCGCACGAAGACGCACGCCCATGGAACCTCCAGCCAGCGTAAACAACATTCCTTTTCGGTGATTATTCCAGCGCGAGAAACTACCATTCGGGGCCAGACGGCGCTTGTGCTTGTGCTATCAACAGAGGGTCTAGATCTGCTGGGCGGATGGACGGACACCCAAGCTACGGGGGCGTCTGTTGCCATAATTGCATTTGGTATTATTGGTAGGGACGCGGCGGCGAGTGAGCGTGCGTTGACGGCCAGCTTCCGGGTTATGGGGCGAGGGGGGAGTGGAGTGGGGGAGGAGGACGGGGTTGCGAATAAACTCAGATGGGGGTGGCGTGACTCCTCTCACCTGCTCACAACCAGGTAGAAACCACACAAAGTACCAGGCTTAGCCAAGACATAGACAAGGACAGTTTCTACACACACACACACACAAACACACACACACACACACACACACACACACACACACACACACACACACACATACACACACACGTATACATTCGATTTTATGCCCGAGGCGGAAGCATTCCTTGAGAGACCTTTATTGCAAGCAAAGAGCGAGACCAGCGCAACTGCAGCTCAATTCCTTTGGACGTCGACGCAGCTCCCGAGGAAGCATCAGCTGGTCAGCACAATGGATAATGAGCAGGCTGTTATTGGCTCTTTACTCGGGGGTTCAAAGGTTGACTGACAGGGGCTGAGTGTGGGTGGGTGTGGCTGGGGGAGAAGGGCGTGTAGGGGATGGGATGGGATGGGAGGGGGGAGGGGGGCGGGGGGCGGTGGGCGTCCGCTAATGCCAATTGTAAAAACATAAAAGTCGAGGACAACAGCACACTAGTGTTATAGTCAGAGTAGCCAAAGAAACAGGTGCATTATAAGATTCACACGAACAAATACTTTCTTTTTTAAAATAAAAGTTCACGTAGAGATCTTAGAAAAAAATACTTCGAAAGGATAGCACCATATATTCGTGTGCACTCAACAAAAAGAGAGGTCGACTGCAATTTATCTCAAATGTAATCTTCTTAGGATACAAAATAAAAAAAAACGAAATTATCTGAACTTTGGCCGTAAAGACTACTCCAAAAATGTGTACACTAATAAAAAAAGACAAGAACAAACTTAAAGCTGCAAAAAAGTTCAATTACTCTCTAGCAAGTACGTCGCAAGGGTTCCGGAGAAGGTTAAGGGTGAGAAGAGTGTAGGGCACCCCCATCCCTCTCTCCCCGTGACCTCTGATCTCTCGCCTGTGTACTGGGTCACCGCGCCGCCATCTCCCTCGGGGGAGTGGAACACCCCCTGTGGACAACGACCTTTTGGTAAAGCGTCACTTGCCTGAATTCCGACGCACGTGCTTCCCCTATCCCTTTCCCCCTCCACCGCCTCCCCATCCCCTTTCCTTCTCCCACCTGTCCCTATCGAAACGAGAAGGACAAGACGCAGAAACAAGAGACGGCAGGTACGTCACCCCCCCCCCCAAGCCTCCCCTCCTGCACCTCCAGCCTGCACCGATAGACGCAGGCCGGCATCGCTCTCTCTCAACCTGCCACAGTCACGACGGCACTTTTCTCCAGTCGACGTCGAGCAGGAAATCCTACTTCCTTGCTCCCCCTCTCCTTCCTCCTAACCAGCCCCCCTCACTCCGCCGCCCCTCCGCACGCCTCTCTACCGCCCCCCCCCTTCCCCTCCCCCTCCCCTCCTTCCTTCTTCCCTTGTCTTCCTCCATCAGCGCTATCAAGGATCTCCGAGGCATCATCCCGCTGCCACGAGCACGAGGGAGGAGGACACTGAACATGTATTACGGATATGATCAGGATCTATGAATGTTCGCATATTTTCCCAGACTTTATGAGAAGCAGGAATTCTCATACTCTCTCTCTCTCTCTCTCTCTCTCTCTCTCTCTCTCTCTCTCTCTCTCTCTCTCTCATTGTGTTGTTTGTTTGTTTTGTTGGAGCGAGTGTATGAGCGTGCGTGTACGTGTGTGCTTGTTTGTTTCTGGCGTATTTTTTCATTCTGTTTATCGCTCCCTGAACTCGCCCCCGAAATGCACTTAATGTGATGAACCTCCCATAGGCTCCTTGCTTCCCCGCCAGCCTCTCCAGCACTGATTTGAACCATCCATTTTTTTAAAGCTGCGATATGTTAATGCTGCAGGAGTTGCAGCTGCCAGATTAATCGTGAAGCCTCGCCACCTGAGACCGGCTGCCTTCCACATCAACATTCGAGAACACAGGTACAACCGCGGCCGCCCATTCACATCCCACGCACGCACGCCGCCTGGATGTTGTACACTCTGTCGCCCTACGGAGAGGGATGCATCTTGCCGGGATTTTTTATGGATTGGAGGGAGAGAAGGAGGGAAGGAGGGAGGAGAGCTTGGGAGAGAGGGAGGGAGGGAGGGAGGGAGGGAGGGAGGGAGAGAGAGAGGAGAGAGAGAAAGAGAGAGAAGAGAGAGAAGAGATACACAGTGAGACCTGGAGATAGATGTGATATTTATGACCGAATTGCCAGAGGCCCTAAATATCACCAATCCTCGGAAGGTCTTAACCAACACCACGGAGACGAATACCACTACAAAGACCCCCGTTCACACTACCAACCCCCTAAACAACGCTAGAAAGACCCCCAAATAATGCACACACTCCTCCTACAACACACTCAAGACCCATCTAATACTATAAAGCCCCCCCCCCCCCCTAAAGACCCCGACACAACCTCGTGCGAACCCAGATAACCAGTCGAACTCGAGTGAAAGCGCAGGCAAGCAAGCAAGCAAGCAGCCCGCGGCCACGTTACCTGCCCTTTAATAACAGCCCTTGGGACTACGCACTAAGGCTGGCTGGGGGCAGGGGGGAGGGGCGCAGCGAGAAGGACAGGAGGGGGGAGGGGCGAGGCAGGGGGAGGGGAAGGATGTATAATATGGCAGGGTGGAAAGGTGGGTTTTTTTATCCGTTATCATTATCTACTGCGTATTGATCATTAGTGGAAAAGTGGAAGGGTGGAAGGGTGGAAGGGTGGAAAGGGTGGATTATCTCTATCCGTTTTCATCATCTCTTCACTATCTATCATTAGTATATCAATTGACAAATCCATCTCGACCTATCATTATTTACCGAGAACAACCCCCGGTATCACTCACTAGTCCTATTTCCGAAGACTAAACATTTCCCTTGACCTCCCAAGACCGCAGAAGAAACCGCCCGCCGCCACGCCCTCGTTATCTCTTCGCCACGCCCACCTTCAGCTCAAGGTCACGGCTCGAATGTGAATGATTTTCAAGGTCTAAGACACGCCCACTATAAGCGAGGGAAAAAAGGGTACGGGTGTTCATAATCATGCACAGAACACTACGTCGGTTCGAAAATATCACTGGGCGAAAATTGCAACGTCTGAGTGCCACATGCAACATTATGCAACACCCACGAAGCGGCTGAATGATGAACGGGCGGGAAGGAATGGGGAAGCAGGGAAGAAAGGAGGAGGAGGAGGAGGAATAGCAGCAGCAGGAAGAGGAGGAGGGAGAGGAGAAAAAAAAGGAAGCACAAGAGGAGTAGGAGGAGGAAGAATAAGGGGAGGAAATGGAGGAGGAAAATGAGGAGGAAAATAAAAAGGAGGAGGAGGGGGGGGGTATACCATAACTCCTCTCCCCACAACTACAAATGTTAAAGCTGCCAGGACCTGCCATATTCCTGTCTCCTCTTAACTCGCACATGCGAATCGGGTGCCGGGAACTCCCCATAGCGCCCTGTCGGAGAGCATTTCGATTCCCCGCATAAAGCTATCGAAGTATCCTTTTGGCTCCAAGGGCGTGCTCTCGATGAATCATAGGGACGCTCTCTCTCTCTCTCTCTCTCTCTCTCTCTCTCTCTCTCTCTCTCTCTCTCTCTCTCTCTCTCTCTCTCTCTCTCTCTCTCTCTCTCTCTCTCTCTTTCTCTTTTCGCCTTTTTTCTCTCTCTCCTCCCTATCGCTTTGTCCTTTCTCTCTTCCCCTCTGCCTCTCTCTCCCCCTCCCCTTCTCCCTCTCCCTCTCCCTCACGCACAAGGGAACCCGACCTTCCTACAAACGGAACGCGCGACAGAGAGTGAAGACCGCATAGTCAACATTAACAACTCTCCTGCAACAACATACACACAAAAAACAACAAGAATGAGCATGGTTGTGGCCTCATCTATGATCCAAGTGGGAGCCGTTGCCATGGTTACGACACCCTCGCCCCGGCAGCTTTGTTGTTGGTGGCCAATACTTTTTTTCCTCCTCCCCCCACCCCCCACCCCCGCTCTCATCACAACCCCTCTTCTCCTCTACCCGAGTCTTAGGCCTAGTAGACACGAGAGAAAGAGAGAGAGAGAGAGAGAGGTGAGAGAATGAGAGAGAGAGAGAGAGAGAGGTGAGAGAATGAGAGAGAGAGAGAGAGAAAGAGAGAGAGAGAGAGAGAGAGAGAGAGAGAGAGAGAGAGAGAGAGAGAGAGAGAGAGAGAGAGAGAGAGAGAGAGAGAGAGAGAGAGAGAGAGAGAGAGAGAGAGAGAGAGAGAGAGAGAGAGAGAGAGAGAGAGAGAGAGAGAGAGAGAGAGAGAGAGAGAGAGAGAGAGAGAGAGAAAGAAAAAGAGAAAGAAAAAAAAGAAAGAGAGAAAGAGAAAGAGAAAGAAAAAATAAATAAAGAAAGAAAGAGAAAGCGAGAGATAAGCAAGCAGGCAAGCGGGGTGCGTAGTAGGTAAATTGAAGAGGGCATGCAAGTAAAGAAAGCAAGGGGAAAGGGGAGAGGAGAGTAAAGGTGTAAAATACGGTCTCGAGATGCGAAAGCGAACTATAAAGTGGCATGATGGGCGAAAGAGATGGAACTTTATCAGGAAAAAGATCAAGCACTGTAAAATAAGACTGATGGACTCGACAATAAAACAACAGAGAACGAACAAACACACACTCCGAATGAAAATATATCAAGACAAGAGGCAAATGTGCATGGACTCATTAAATACCGAATCCGCCGAGTAGACAGCACTTGAAAGCACAAGCAAAGGGCATTCCGTTACGCTTAAGGATGAAACAAACGTTCCCAAGAACTTCAAAACGTTTAGGAAAATTTTCCCCATTCAACTCCGTATTCAAAAAGGCACTCCCATCCGATCGGTGCCCCCCCTCCTCCCACCCCTAACGGAACCCGCGTGCGCCGCCGCTACTTCTCCGGCAGTCGAAAGCGCATCGGGAGCTACGTCACGTGACGCAACAGGGTGAGAGGGGGGGGCAAGAGAGAGTGAGAGAGTGAGAGAGAGAGAGAGAAAGAGAGAGTGAGAGAGTGAGAGAGAGAGAGAGAAAGAGAGAGAGAGAAAGAGAGAGAGAGAGAGAGAGAGAGAGAGAGATAGAGAGAGAGAGAGTAAGAAATAGAACAATATAAATAAAACAGAGAAATTAAAAAAAAGAGAATAAGAGAGAAAGAAAGAGAAAGAGAAAAAGCGAAAGAGAAGAGCGAGCGCCATCCCGCTCCTCCTCCACACCTCATCTTTAGGCCGCCGGCAACCCTAAGGGAGACGGGCCAAAACAGTAATAATCCAGGGCCCGAGTCAAGGTCGGCCGTGGGGAGATTCGACATCACAAAAACATCCCGACGGAACGCGAATAACCGTCCGGAACGTAAGCGGTTGTGAGGGAGGGAGGGAGGGAGAGACAGGGATAGAAAGAGTGAGTAAGAGTGAGTGTGTGTTAGAGTGTGAGCGCACGTGAGAGTGCGAGTGCGATTACCCGTGAGCAAGTGTGCACACGTCAACGTAAGTGCATGCGATCGTTTCGTAAATTCCGAACTCGTATCCTCCTAAGCTCGGGTCTGCTTGAAGTTGGGTTCGCTTGTTGCTCCGACTGGCGCTATGCCGTGCCGGTTCAACGCTCCGTGCCTGTCTAATGGAGAGTCTGTGCCCCCCCCCCCCCGTCACCTCCCATCCACCCTCTTCCTTCTCCTGCACTGCACTTCATCTCGGCCTCAATGCGAGAGGAAGTGTTATGCCTCTCTCGACTCGCACTCGCAGGCTGCTCCACACACGCCTACACCCCCCAAGGCCCTGATTCGCTCCACTTTTCGTGGCGAGGCGAACTAACCCTTCCCTTCCTCCCCCTTCCTCCCCCTCCCTCCCCTTCCTGATCCTCGCCCCTTCTATCCCGCGAGCTTCCTACTCCTCCTTAATCTCCCCTCCTTCCTCTCGCCTCCCTGAGCTGTACATCTCTCTCTTTTCCCTCTGACTCTTCTTCTTCTTCTTCTTCTCCTCCTCTTTCTCCTCCCTGCCTGTTTTCCCTCTAGTCATTTTCAGACCAATTTGGTCCCTCTCTCTTCCCCGAGTACACACGAGTACATCCCCTTTCACGCTGTGTGTATGCAACTATGCACCTTCCCGCCCCGTCCCCTCGCCTCTACTCCTCTCCCAGCCTCTCTTCCTCTCTCTCTTTATCCAATTAAGTCTTCACCTTGCGTCTGACGTGTGTGTGCGTGTGTTTCTCTCTCTCTCTCTCTCTCTCTCTCTCTCTCTTTCTCTCTCTCTCTCTCTCTCTCTCTCTCTCTCTCTCTCTCTCTCTCTCTCTCTCTCTCTCTCTCTCTCTCTCTCTCTCTCTCTCTCTCTCTCTCCCCCCGACCCTTCTCATCTGCCCGCGCCTCCTACCGTTTTCGTTCGTGCTCTTCCTCTCTCTCTCTCACTCTCTCCTTCCTTCCCTCCCTCCCTCGTTCGTCAGCGACCCGCCCGCCGTCGTTTTCCCGGCGTGTGGTCCAACCTAAAACACCGTGTCGGCGCGCGGAGCTTGTTTACACGGCCGCATCTCCCCCGTGTGTGTTTACAAATCCTTACAAAAACCCTTGCAAGCTTTCTTTTCACGGAAGCGTCCGGCACAGAAGCGTGGAAGTAGCGGCGGGTCCTGGGTGCTTCCAGCGTAAACACAAGTACCGTTTCTCCCCTTTCCAGCAGCGAAAGGTGAGGAGCGTACTGTGATGGCTGCAACAATGAGAGTATTCATGTGCACTAGCAAACACACTGTAGAGGCGAGGGAGAATATGATGATGGAAAGGTGCACGCCATACGCTGCACTGGGTTAGCCGTTCCGTGTGCAAGGCCGTGCACAATAAAAGCTGCAGTGTCAAGGACGGCGAGTGCAGAGCTCCCTTGCTATGGAAGTTTCCCTCTGTCCCCCCGCCCTTCCTCGCGCCGCACGCCCTCCGCCGTCGCTCACTCCTCTCTACTACTATATTTTCCCTTCCACCTTTCCTCCACTGGGACGACCATCTCCATCTCCTCCTCCTCCTCCTCCTCCTCCTCCTCCTCCTCCTCCTCCTCCTCCTCCTCCTCCTCCTCCTCCTCCTCCTCCTCCTCCTCCTCCTCCTCCTCCTCGCTCTCCTCTCTTCCCGATCACGTGTCTCCCCTCAATCCCCGAGACACCTCCCTTCCCATTATCGCCCAGCCACTGTCATTGCCCCCTTACCTTGCTCTTTTCCCTCCTCTCCAGGCGTATCCTCAACCTGTCCTCGGTGCCGCCACCCCCAGCCACCCCTCATCGCCTCCACCCCTCCCCCTTCCCCTTGCCACGCCCTCGCGCCCACCGCACTCACTTATTCAGGCGTGTATCACCCCATCAGCATTCATTGTCGCCGTCTATTAGGCGCAGGGCAGGCCATTGCTTTCGCTTCGGGGCCACGCCTCCACCGGCGCTTCCACAGGAAAAGGATTTTGTCGCGATGTTCCCACCCTCTCCTTGACGAGGGCGGAGTGGGCGTGCCCTTTCAGACCTGCATCGGTCGAAGTGGGCGCGGGCGGACACGAACTCACACAGCTCAACTGCCTTCCCACTCGCCCCTTCCGGGTGAAACGACACCGACGCGAACCCACCCCTGCCACGAAAGCCTCCGTCAATTAGCGAGGCCCTTGATCGCTCGGCCTTCGTCGGCGGCGGCGTGCATGCAGGCACCGACGCGCCTTGCCAACGGTGCTGTCGCCCGCGGTCCCTCAGCGTTCTGTCCGCGCCAAAGCTGGGGATCGATCCAGATGGAGATGGTACGACCACACCCACGCTTCACGCGGCCACCTCCCGCCCCTCCCGCTCACCTACCCTCCTCCCCCGCCCCCTCACCCCTCCCACGACCATAGCAAAACATGCGGGACGACCACTCAGGATCCATCAGACGCCGTAGGAGGGACGAGGACTTGCCCACGTCGCCCTTCGAACCACGACGACGCCACCGCCGCACGAGGGAATGGCGGTTTTCGGGGCTAGGGACACTGAGGGGGGCCAAGGCGAGATTTACGCCGTAGTTGGGATTATGGGAAGGGGAAAGGAGGGGAGGGAAGGGAAGGGACAGTAGAAAAGGCGTAAAATGAAGGCAATCACAGCAATAACGGCGAGAGGAGAAGACGGAGGCAGGGGAAGGTCTGTGAACGGGCGCTATTTTCTTCCTGTTTCTTTGGCGGTGACCTTGAAGAGAACGTTGTCGAGGACCATGAATGGGAAACGTTCGGCTCGACTATGACCTTGCATGCTCTCAGTAAGGTAAGATCCAATTCACTTAACAAACAAACAAACAAACAAAAAATTATAGCATATGATGAGGCAGGCGTCACCGACCGCCGAGCAAAACAAATCCATTAAAGGGACGAGCGAAGTCATTTACGCGGAGACCACTGTATGCTCGGTACGGCCACACGAGTCGTAACCCGGTTAAGAGGAACGCTCACACCCGCTTAGCGTCTTGCAAGGAGCCGCTGGGGGAGGAGGGGGGGAGTGAGAGCGAGGGGAGGATGGGCTAAACTTTTCTCCTTCGCCCGCCTCCTTTCCGGCCCATTTCTCAGCCGCGGAACTGTCAATAGCTCGAGCAGGACCATCGAGGACCAGCTGAGCATCGCTGGGCCTCGGAAGGATCCTTCGGGGGAGGGAGGGGGTGAGAGAGAGAGAGAGAGAGAGAGAGAGAGAGATGAATAGGAGGAGGAGGTTGAAGACGAGGAAAAAGAAAGAAAGAAAGAAAGAAAAGAAGCAGAAGAAGAAGAGAAGGAGGATGCACAGGAGGAGGAAAGGGTATCAGAACGAAGGATTTCGGAGCCAGAGCGAGGGCCTTTGACTGAGGGAATGTATTCAGTAGTTGCGTTGTCGTGTCAAACTTTCGGTGAACTGAATGGGTAATGGCCGTCTCCTTAATGGAAATCGGGAGGGGGTATTCCGCTTATGCTGAATAATCGGGACGAACACAGTAAATCCCCCCCCCCCTTATTTTTAGGCGTTAATCATACACAGTAACTTGGTGAAGGGAGGCCCGTGTCGATGGCTTTTTTTTTTTTTTTTTTTTTTTTTTTACAAAGGCATAGATTGAAAAATAATAATACTAATAATGATGGTGATAATAATTGTAATATTACTATAGCAATAATATGAGGAAAGCGAGTGATGAGACGATCTCAATCTCGGCAAAAAGAGAAAGAAAAGGAGGGAAGAAAAGGAGGGGAAAAAAAGAAAGAAAAATAAAAAGAAAAGAAAAGAAAAGAAAAAAACATTGAAAAATCGCAGTCGGTTCTTCGAAATGTTTCCAGCAAGAAGCCAATACCTTCACCTTTCCCCTCCCCCCTCTCACCCAATCCCTAATCCTCCCCTCTCTCTATCCCTGCAGCCCCCTCCCCCTTCTCCCTAATCCTCCCCTCTCTCTATCCCTGCATCTCTCCTCCCCCTGTACCCCCCCCCCCCCCGCCTTCCTGCCTCAAGCTCGCACGTCGCACATCCAAGGCAGAAAATGCGGTCCGAGAAGGTCTTTGCGGGTTTATGGCGATTCTGATTCCGTGTTTCCTCTTCTCTTTTATTTTGGAACAAGAGGAATTCAATGCCAATATTCGTCTTTTCTTCTTCTTGTTATCCTTTCCTCCTTGTTTTCTTGTTTTTTGTTTTTCTTCTTCTCCTCCTATTCTTCCTCCTCTATCCAAAGATTCGTAACAAATACGAAATCATCACAAAATCTCTTCCAGAAAAGCAAAATCTCAATCTCTATTTCTCTCTCTCTCTCTCTCTCTCTCTCTCTCTCTCTCTCTCTCTCTCTCTCTCTCTCTCTCTCTCTCCCCACTCACTCTTATAATCGTGCTCTTCAGAGACGCGCACGACCGTCACAAGAGGTCAAAGGTCAAGCGCTAAGAGGGTCGCGAGGGAGAGGAGGAGGAGGAGGAGGGGGCGTGGATGCGAAGACGAGACCGGGGAAACGCCAGAGGAAGTGCGGACGAGGGAGAGACACCGGGCGCCCTCCAGGAATAATTGATGTTCCTTTCTCTTCCCTCTCTCTCGTTCTCTTTCGCGCCCACTCACCTCTCTTTCTCTTTCTCCCTCTCTTTATATAAATATATATATATATATACATATATATATATATATACATTATATATATATATATATATATATATATATATATATGTATATATATATATACATATATATATATATATATATATATATACATATATATATATATATATATATATATATATATATATATATATATATATATATATATATATATATATATATATTATATATATATATAGCTGCCTTGTCAACTATTGCAACTTTCAGGAATTACATAATTCTCTCTCTCTCTCTCTCTCTCTCTCTCTCTCTCTCTCTCTCACACACACACATGCATAGACATACACATACACACACACACACACACACACACACACACACACACACACACACACACACATACACACGAACACACATACAAACAGACACACAAACACAAACTCCTCGCTGCAATTCCTTTGATCTCGCTAAAAGCGATACAACTCCCGGTTGCCGACCTGCGGTAAAATCTCTGAATATCTTTACGTGGCTGTCTGTGCTATCCTTAATGATCCGCGTGAATCCAGACGGAGTTCTACTAGTACGATGGGGAACGGTGCTAGCGATGCTCTTTCTACTTTCTCGTGTCTCTCTCTGTCTTTATTTCTGTCTGTCTGTCTGTCTCTGTAAGATCGAACAAAACCATTACTTTTCCATCCACTTTTCGCAATGAACGTAGAAATCCCTTTACAATGAACGAACACCGACAATATTACGCAAAGTAATTGCCAATTCTTTTGAGTGAATACTTATAATAATTGGGCAACGTTTCCCGATAAGTTTAAACGAAAACGACAGCTGAACTCCCGTAACAGTGACTCCTCCTCCCACGGTGAGTCACTCGTAAAATAGGAAAACAAACAAACAAATCAAATACCCATTGACAGCTAATGACCTTTACACTCTTTCTTCTCCTTTTTTCTATTTCTGCTCTTCTGCTTTCCCTCTCTCGTCCTCCCCTCTTTCTCCATCTTTTCTCCCTCTCTCCTCCTCTTCTCTCTCTCTCCTCCCTCCTCTCCCCCTCTTTTCCTTCTATCCCTCTCTCCTCCTCCTCCTCCTCCTTTCCCTCTCACCTCCCTCTTCTCCCTCTCTCCCGCCTCCCTCACAACGCAATTCCATCATGTTTTCCAGACGACCAACAAGTTTTCCTCCTCTTCTCTCCCCTCGCCCTCTCCCTACCTTCCAGGGGGAGTGGGAAGTACAGCGACCCTCCCGGTAACATCCTATGGTCCGCCCGTGGTTTCTATGGCAACCTGCAACGCTCTCTCTCTCTCTCTCTCTCTCTCTCTCTCTCTCTCTCTCTCTCTCTCTCTCTCTCTCTCTCTCTCTCTCTCTCTCTCTCTCTTTAAAGAAAGCCTCTGCTCCGAGCAAAGCCGAGTCTGTTTACTTGAGACAATTAAACTGTCTCTCATCCTCCTCCTCTTTTTGGTCAATAAGATCACCTCCGGCCGTTCGGAAAACGACAGCGACCGAAAAAAACGACACCGATCGAAAAACAACAACACATCGACGGAAAAATAAGATATCGACCGAAGAAAAAAACAAAACAAAACATCACACCTACTGATAAAAAGACACACGACTTCGAAACACAAAAGCGACAGTCGCTTTATGAAAAGAAAAGAACGACAGCAACACTTCAAACGAAAAAGCGTGACAGCGGAAGCGCGCGTGTGACTCATCCCGATAGAAGGGATGCGAAGAGCAGGACGACGACAACGACTACGACGGGGCGCTCTCGGTCTCCGTCCTCGGATTCATTCTTGAAAAAAAAACTTCTTTTGCTTGTCGGGAGATGAAAGGATGTCTTGGCGACATTCAATGGATAACAAGCTTTTCTTGGAGAGGAAGGAGTGGAAAGGGAGGGGAGGGGAGAGGAGGGGGGAGGGAGAGAGAGGAAACGTGTCGCAACCGTTGTCAACACACACGTTTCCTCTGTGTAAATGTTTCCCACATAGACAAGAGCCTCCCTATAGTCTAGGTCCAGCTCCCTTCCCTCCTCTTCTCTCCTTATCCTCTCCTAAATATCTCTCTCTCTCTCTCTCTCTCTCTCTCTCTCTCTCTCTCTCTCTCTCTCTCTCTCAAACACACAGCAAAAGACTAGAAATGCCTCCATGTCCTGCCAAAAATCCGTAAGAGTTCAAGAGCGAGTGGCGGGGAGAACAGAAGCGAGTTCCGTCGCGCTCTCGCCCCGCACCCTTTACCCGTATCCGGCCGTTTAAGCCCCGGACAACGAGTAGAAAAAAAACAACAAAAACCGCCGACGCAATTAAGAGCACGGAGGGGCAATGACCGCATGTATGAGTGCCATTTTATGTCGACGACACACACAGCCACAGCCAAGCAGACACACACACACACACACACACACACACACACACGCAGAGTTCCCCGCCGCGTGTGTGTCGAGGGGAAAGCCCATGGTCGATAACCCCCAATAGCTCTCGATTCTCCGGCAATCAACTGGTGCGCTGGTCGTAATACTCACCACTCGGACCTGCCACGAATCTCGGCTCTCCTCATGACGACCTGGGGGCTGCGAGGTGCCAAAAGATCCAGACGTAATTCGCACTCCAGCTTCTCATTATCACGACTCTCTCGCGTTTGTTAATTGGGGTTGCTGCGCCTGGGTTTCTACTACATCACACACTCACTATCTGCACATTGTAAGATTACAACGAAGGATGTACAGTGTATTGGATTATATGCGATACACTAACACACTTAAACCACTTGCACCTTGGCATCGGACACAAACGATTTGGCTTGACACTCTGTGCAATTTCCACATAAGCCGCACTCAATTACGGAACGCAACAGCGCCGTTGCCTTCAGCACTGTGGCAGAAGGCGATTGCAAGGAGGCCCAGACGTGTTGACCTGGGCGACAATCCCTCCAGTCAATAAGTCACTCCCTACTCCACATACTTTGACTTTTGACTCGAGATGACGTGGGCTGTTTCCGGGTTAAGCCCTCGGATGGCACTTCACACTTGCACAATTTCCAGCCAGCGTGTTCCCGAAGATACACAGCACCCTGACACAGACCAACGTCACACACAGGTCTGTCCTGCGTCCGCCTGGCAGGTCCTGAACGCAGGCCAGTTACACGTGACACAGGTGGAGCACGAGAACCGCCGGCATAATGACACCACCTTCCTCTCGGCGTCTGCCTGCACCACTGTGTGTGCTGCTCCCCTCGCCGTGTACGACCAGCGTGCTCGTGTGTGTGAGTGTGTACGTGCGAGGAGAGGTTTGAGGGGAGACTGAGAAGTGAGGCGCACGGGCGAGGGGGCCGGGCCGCTACGACCGCCAGTCGGTTCTGGCGAGGAGCGAAGGCAGACCACGCGCCTCGCCGTCACCACGCCACCACGCGCTCACCATAACATCGCACCATCGAATCACCCTCGTCACCATCCACACGAGGAGCCCAATGATGCCTCGACTCGGACGCTCCCCAGGTTCTGCCCCGTCCCACCTGCTCCCGTCGCAAGTGTTGCTGCCTTCAAGAGATCCTTCAGCTAAGAAGGCCGGGAGCAGAGCGGATGGCTCTCCTACGGATGGCCTTCTCCTCCTACCTGAGGCTCCCCTTTCCTTAATTGAATACGGCTGACTAAGACTACGAAAACAAAGAGGCTCTGAATAAAGAGTATTAAGCAGTGCGTGGAAGGGTAGGGAGAAGGGAAGGGGGGAGAGGGGGGGGAGACAGATAGAGAGGGAGATAGGGAAAGAGAGAGATAAGAAGGGAGAGGGACAGGGAGAGGGAAAGAGAGAGGGAGGAAAAGAGTGAGAGAGCGAGACAGTGAGCTAGAGAGAGAGAGAGAGAGAGAGAGAGAGAGAGAGAGAGAGAGAGAGAGAGAGAGAGAGAGAGAGAGAGAGAGAGAGAGAGAGAGAGAGAGAGAGCCCCCCCCCCCCCCGGCGTTGTAGCCCCGAGTATCCCCCGCCGGCGCCTCCTGCAGCCTCGCAGGGTCGTCGGTGGTCCACTCGCCACCACAACGGGAAGGACTTCAAAGGCTCGCTCCCTCGCAACAACCTCTCCCGATGCCCACAAATCTAATCTACGTGAGGGAAGTGTACAAGCTGCTCGAAGGCCCCGGGGTATTGGCAGCCCCTCCCCTCCCCTCCCCCCCTCCTCCCCTTCATCATCTATGCTTCTTCCTCCGTCATTCACTTCTGCTTTCTTTCCTTTGATTTGGTTATGTCGCACTTTTCTTATAATTATTCTTGTTATTCTTTATATATTTTATTCTTTGTTATTCGGTCACCTTTTCTCATATCAAATCCAGCCGTCTATCTTCTGTTATATACATTATACATATACTATATATGTATATATCGTGTATAAATAAATAAATAAATAAATAAACACACACATATATAACTTCTTTATCGTATCAAATCACCCTTCTGTCCGATGATCTCTCTCTCTCTCACAGAACAGATCTTTTCCCCTTTTCCATTCCTCTTTCTTTCCCATCATTCCACATCTCCTTTCCCTCCTTCCCCTCCCCCCCCACTATTCCTGCCTATTCCCCTC
>BOPN01003135.1:59433-64433 GCA_017312705.2 Penaeus japonicus | reverse complement strand
CCAGTCTCTTCTATTTGAAATCCCTTCAGTTTTTCCTCAACTTTCCTCTCATGCCCTCCCCTTCCCCGTTTTCCTCGCCTTCCCCTCCACTCTCCTTTCTCCCTCTACTTTCCCTTCCCTTCCCCCTCCTTTCTTCTCTCTTCCCAACCTTTCCCCTTCCCTTCTTCTCTCCCTTCCTACCTTCCCCTCTCCCTACCCCTTCCGCCTGAACCACCATACAAAAGGGTTTCTGCACTTCCCGTACACCCCTTCTCCTCATTTACATATTACAATCAACATTGACTTTATTTATTCTACCCTGTACTCGCCCCCACCTCCCTATCCGATGATTCCCCCCCCCCCCCCCCCCCCCCGTTGAAAAATATCCTTTCCCCTGCCAATGCGAACGAACCCACTTTGGCTAGGTGAGTCCCATACCCTAGACGGTAACCAGCTAGGCGAGGCAGGGAAGGTAAGGCAGGGAAGGTAAGGAAGGGTAAAAGGCAGAGAGTAGTGTACTTTCCTCTTTTCCATTCCCCTCCCCAAACTTTTTTGCTATTCCCCCCTTCTCCCCCTACATTTTTCCCTTCCCTCCTTCTCTCCCCTACATTTTTCCTCATTCCTCCTTTCTTCCCGTACCCCTTTTCCCTCCTCCTCCCTCTTTCCCCGATCGAGGTATTACACTGAACATGCTGAAGGATCTTTTACCTGCCTTGGGACTCTGTCAGGGGTGTGGGGTTGGGGGGAGGTGCAGGGGGAAAATGTTGGGATGGGAAGGTAGGCAGTTTACCTTGAAAATTGCCCCTACGAGTAGTCCATTTATCTCTCTCTCTCACATACACACACACATTTTTATTTTTTTCGGAGACACTATTATCCTAAAGGAAAAAGGGGAGAAGAGAGACGGGGGGGGGGGGGAGGCGAATGACAGAAATAGACAAACTAATAGACCATCAGAGAAAACAAAAATAGCTAACATTAATAATTTCACCCGTCTCCACTTTAATGCCAAGGAGGAAGAAGAAGAAGGCGGAGGAGGAAGAGGAGAAGAAGAAGGAGAGAGAAAGGTACAATAACCCTGGCTGGTAAACATCGATAGCCAAGGAGAGACACTAAAAATCCCAACGAGAAGTTAATGCAAATTTAAACCGGGGCAAAGTGACACAAACCTGGACAATGTAGCGTTGCATGGAAAGAAAGAAAGAGAAAGAAAGAGAAAGAAAGAGAGAGAGAGAGAGAGAGTAAAAACAAAAGGAAAGAAGAGACAGAGAGAAAAAAATCAGATGAAGGTCACGAACCTTGGATGTAAAGGTGTGGAAAAAGAGACGGAGAAACAAAAGAGAAAGAAAAGCAGGAAAAGAACAAGGAAAGCACGTGAACTAGGAGAAGGGGAATAAAGGAGTGGGCAGAGGCCATGAAGAGGGCGAGGCCAGGGTGAGGCCAGGGCGCCCCCGAGACAAGCAGGCATAGGAAAGAGTCGTTAGTGCAAGACACAATATAGCGATCGCCCCGTAAAGTGTGCAGTCCCGAGCTTAAAGGAGACCTGTCGCTACGCCCGGGCGGGGAGGCATTCATTATGATGTTATATGGACAGCCCTTTCTCTCTCTCTCTCTCTCTCTCTCTCTCTCTCTCTCTCTCTCTCTCTCTCTCTCTCTCTCTCTCTCTCTCTCTCTCTCTCTCTCTCTCTCTCTCTCTCTCTCTCTCTCTCTCTCTCTCTCACAATGACGTCATCCTTAAATCGCCTGTCGAAACCACAAGTGAATTTTCTCCCTTCGAAATTATATATATATATATATATATATATATATATATATATATATATATATATATATATATATATATATATATACTTTTCTTTACAAAAAATAGGCAGTTTGTATCATCATCCTCACCACCACCACTGCCATCCATCCTCCTCTTCTCTTGATCTGTTTTGCATCAAGACCACACCTTACAAGAATTAATGAGAGAGGCTTTACGGAAACCACCTGAAAAAAAAAAATCCCATTCTCTCCCCCCCCCCCCTCCCCGTCTCGTCCTTCCAATCCTCTTATAATTCCTCTTCGATTTCCCCCCTCCCCCCCTCCCCCCCTCCCTTCACCCATCACAAACTAACGAGCTTTGTTGTAGAATTAAGCCACGGGGGAAGGAGGGGAGGGGGGGAGGGGGGTGTCACCACCAACTCCGCCGACAAAAGCGCTTTCTTGCTGTCCCCCCCCCCCCTCTCCCTCTCGTACGCCCATACAACCAGAGGGGTATGAGGGGAAGGGAGAGAGGGAAGGCAAAAGTAGGGGAGAAAGGTGGGGGATAAAGGAAGAAGAGAGGGAAAAGGAGGATAATAGGAGGAACAGTTAAAGAGAAAGACAGGGGGGGGGGGGCAGGTGCGACATGCAAGCAAAATGAGGGGAAAAGTAGAGAGGGAAAGAGAAGAAAGGGAAGAGTAAAGACAGGGAAAGTTGGGGACGGCAGTGAGGAGGAGGGAAGGGGAGAAGAGAGAGAGAGAGAAGACATAAAAAGAAGGAAGGAAAAACGGTGAGCTCATGGGCGAAGTAGAGAAACAGAAACAAGAAGTGGAAGAAAGGGAGAGGTTGGAGGATGATACAAGGAGGGGACGGAGGGGGTGTAGGGGAAGAGCCAAAGGAAGTAGGAGGGCTGAAGGGAGGAAGTGGAAGGGAGTGAGGGAAATGAAGGAAGGGAGGGAGGTTGGTGGGTGGGTGGGTGTCCAAGCCGCCCATCACTCGCGGGCGCAGTAAAGTCGAGATTCCCGAGGCAGTTCATCATAAACGCCCAAATGAACTACTCCGGCTAATGAAAACGAGAAGCGGCTTTGATGAAGCGCGCGCTCTTAATGGCTTGTGACGGCGCTGTTTGCGGCCTTTAAAAAGAAAAGGGAAAGAGAAGAAGAAAAGGAGATGGAAAAACAAGAATAAGGGATAAAATGAAAGAGAAAAATAAGGAGGAGAAAGAGGAGGAGTACGAGGAAGGGGAGGGGAGGAGGAGGGGGAAGAGGAAGGGGAGGGGAGGAGGAGGGGGAAGAGGAAGAGGAGGAGGAAGAGAGGGAGGAGGAGGAGGAGGAGGAGGAGAAAAAAAATCTAAAAAGGGAAAGAAAACTAAGAAAAAAAAAAAATCTCTCCATTCTTTCCTAATCACGAACAAACAAACAGACTAATGACTTCTATTTTCCCCACTTCCTTATCCTTTATCCCGCCAGCCCGTATCATTCGCCGCCGCGCACCCGGACCTTCATTATCCTATGACATCATTTCCAGGCTCGAGGCCCTCCCTACCCCTCCCCATTCCCTCCCTCCCTCCCTCCATCCCTCTCCAGACCCTTTCCCTTCCTCTCTCCCTCTTCCCTTTGAGGCTCCTCACTCCCTCATCCTTCTTCCCTCTCTTCCCCCTTAAGACCACCCACCCACCCTCCCCCTCGCCCTCACACACTGCCTCTGCGTGTGTCTTTTTTCTCCCCCCCCCCCCTCCTCTCTCTCTCTCTCTCTCTCTCTCTCTCTCTCTCTCTCTCTCTCTCTCTCTCTCTCTCTCTCTCTCTCAGCCTCCCTACTCCCCCGCCCATATATACACGACACAATGGAATGCATCAGACACACAATACCCGAGATAATTTTCCGCCAAAAATTGAGTTCCTAAAAGGAGAAAAAAAAAAAAAAAATCAGGATGCTCTTTTCTTGTCGCTGGTGTCTCTACTTCGTTCCCTCGCCTTCGCTTCCTCTCTATAATACCCCTTTCGCTCATTTATTTTTCCTCCCTCTTCCTCTTTCGCCTTATCCTCCTGATCCCTCTTTTCTCCCTAAGTCTCCCTCTTCCATCTCTCTCTAACTCTCTTTCTTTCTCGCTTCCTCTCTATAATACCCCTTTCGCTCCTTTATTTTTTCTCCCTCTTCCTCTTTCGCCTTATCCTCCTGATCCCTCTTTTCTCCCTAGGTCTTCCTCTTCCACCTCTCTCTCTCTCTCTTTCTTTCTCTCTATGTTTTTCCCTTTCTGTCTTTCCTCTAACCACCTCTTTCCCTCTCTTTCTCCTGCCCCCAACCCCGTCTTCGTCTTTTTCTCTACTTCTCCCGCTTTTCTTTTTCTCTCTTTCTTTCTCTCTCTCTTCCTTCTCCTATTCCCCATCCCACTCCTTCTTCTCCAACCCCCTATCCTATTCCCACTCCTTCCTCCCTCCCTTCCTTCCTCCCTCCCTCCCTCCCTCTAGTGATTTTCAATTTCCTACAGGAACTTCTCAAACTCCCCCTACCTTGTCCACCTCAGTTCACAGCACCCCTCCTCCGATCCCATCCCGCTCCACTGCTTTCTCTGCTTAGCGCACTCCCGCTTTTGGCTCATTTTCATGTCCAATTTTTTCTTTCTTTGCTTTTGTATTTAGGTGGGCGTTCATTTCCTGACTTCGTGATTCGTTATTTCTCATTCAACGTTACGGGAAGGAGGAAATGAAAGAAGGAGGGAAGGAGGGAAGGAGGGAAGGAGAAAGGGAGGAAAGGAGAACGTGTGTTTACGGTGGCAATTTCCCTAAATGGAAACCGATCAATCCCCCAAGAAGAGAAGAACAAGAGAGTGGAAAGTGGGCAGATAAAAATATCGTAGAAGAAAGAGAAAAGAACCTGCAAACGAAGACAAATGACTACCTCCGAAGTCCTTCTTTCCATTCCCCCATCTCGCGCCTTTCCATCGACCTTAGGTATTCCACCGCAGGTTTTGTTTCTCTCTCTCTCTCTCTCCATCCCCCTCTCTCTATCTTTATCTCTTTCTCCCTCCCCCCTAAACTGAAGCAAATGAAGGCGATGTACAATTATGAATAATCGTTGATACAGCGACGTAATTTCCATGATGGCCCGCCCCACCGCTAATTGAATCGGACTCGACAAGTTTTCCGGTGCGACGTGCAGGCAAAATTTGATAAGGCCTCCACGATTGCGTAATGTATATGTATCATTTCGCTGCCACAACACATGAGGGGGAAAAAAGTAAATACACCTTCCATCAGTTACATCCTCCTCTCTCTCTC